>VJMH01000069.1:0-13649 GCA_009835185.1 Aphanomyces stellatus
CACCGTCGCCCTCCCGTTCTTGAAGAAGAACCGCAATGACATGATGCTGAACGACGGCGATGAGTTCGATGGCTCGGCTGTGGAACACTTTGCGTCTCCCAGCAGCTTCCTCTTGCCGCCTGTCGCCGACCCGTCGCTCTACTGCCGCACCAACTTGAAAATCGCGTACCACGAAGACAACAACCAGACGTTGAAATTTGACAAGGGTACGACGACGCTCGCGTTCTGCTTCAAGGGAGGCATCTTGGCTGCCGTGGACTCTCGCTCGACGCAAGGCTCGTACATCGCGTCCCAGGAAGTCGAGAAGATCAACGAAATCACGCCGTACATGCTCGCGACCATCGCCGGTGGTGCCGCCGATTGCCAGTACTGGCAACGCAACTTGGCCGTTCAGTGCAGAATGTATGAACTCCGCAACCGCCACCGTATTTCCATCCGCGCGGCGAGCAAGTTGATTGCGAACACGTGCAACTACTACAAGGCGTACGATCTCTCCCTCGGCATGATGATGATGGGTTATGACAATGGCGAGCCGACACTGTACTACGTTGACGATGAAGGTTCCCGCGTATGTGTGTGGAGACCCTTTGTGCGCTAACCAGGGTCAATGCCCAATGCTGCTGCAACTTTGAAAGCACAATGTGTGATTCTTGCACGAATGCTCGCACATACGATAGCGATTACTCGGAGTATATGTTTATATGTTGTTCATAAAACGTGGGCAACATTGGTGGGTTCAAGGTGCTGCTGGTCATTCTTGGTTTGGTCTTTCATCTCAAAACGTGCAACTGCCTTCTGGGCTTCGACTTCCCAGTCCGACGTTTGGACTGCATACGCACCAAACGACATGGTGATAACGTAACCAAGAGACATACCAATCCAAACGCCGATGAGGCCAAGGCCGCCGCGAACACCCAACAAATACGCAACGGGGACGCCAATGACCCACGCCCCCACAAAGAACCCAACTAACAATTGACGACCATTAGCATCACAAAAGGCGAGCAAAGCCTTTCACGTACTGATGACGGGCAAAGTGCGGGATTGGGCATTCAAGACCGCCTGGGATTCTTTCAATTTCCAACTCACATACTCGGTACGTACCATGGAGTAATAGAAAAAGGAAATGAGAATGTAGCCACAGGCACCCAAGGTTGCGATCTGGCCAATGTACATGATAACCTCTGGGTCCTTGGAGAAGACGGTGCCGAGGAATCTTTGTGTCGAGATGAGGGCGACGCACGTGCAAAAGGCGATGGACATGATGGAGACGAGCGTGAGGTGGGACACAGCCTTGGCCAGGAGGGGGCGGCCAGCACCCAAGTACATGGCGATGCGAGTGGTGCTGCCTGTCATGAGGCCGTAGATGGGACTCGTCACAAAGAGGAAGAGTTCGAGCATCGAATTGTGGGCTGCCAATTGGGCCTGCAGAATCCATTGGAAACCAATGGAAGAAACGACAACGTACTTGGCCAGACATGGCGACAAAGACGGCGCATATTTGGAGCTGGGCGTTCTCAAACACTTGGCCGCCCATCATGGGGAGCCCGAGGGCGAGGAGTTCCTTGAGCAGCGTCCCGTCGAGGAAGGCCCATGACCAGGTCCAGCTGGGCGCGTGGTACCGCCGAAGGACGCACATGTAGAGCGTGTAGGTTGAGAGGAGCAGCCAGTAGGTGGCGGAGGTTGCGAGTGGAATCCCAATGAAGCCAAGACCGGCCCAGGACGCCGTGCCAAAGGTGAGGAGGACCTTGATGCAGATGTCAACGCCGACAAACAAGACGGAGATGACGGCGGCAGGGACGACGATGTGCTGGGCTTGGAAGTAAGACTGCATGTTCTTGAGGAGGAGTCGAGGCATGAGGCCGATGATGCAGTAGCGGCAGTAGATGTCAGAGAGATGCGCGGTCGTGGATGGAATACCAACGCGGTACAAAATGTAGCCAGCGTTCCACGAGAGGCCGCCGATGGGCACACTCACGAGGACGAGGCAAAAGCTACCGAGCTGAAAGTACCGACCGAGCTTGTCAAAGTTCTTGGCGCCAAACGCCTGCGAGCAGAGCGCGTTCGTGCCTTCGCAAAAGCCTTGCGAGAAGACGACGATGACGAGGTCCAGCAGCATGCGTGAGTATGCGACCGCCGCCAGCTCCGAGGTTCCGAGGTGACCGGCCACGATGTAGTCGACGAGCGAGATTGCGCACGCCGAGAGCGCCGTGAGGAACGACGGTGTTGAGATCTTGAGGAGACCAACCAGCTCGGCCTTGTAGTCCACCGCGCGGACCTTCTCGACACCGTCGACGCCGTAGAGCCATCTTGCCAACCACGTCTGCATCTTGGTCTGACAGTGTGAGCTTCCCGACGGGTGTGATTGGGCGCCGCATGTGAGATTCATCCTGATTTTCCCCAGTCATTTTTGGAATCTACCAGTGATGTCGAACATTAAAATCCCAACTATGAGCCAATCAAAACACGCAAAATTTGAATCTCGACTTGCTCGAACAAATGTCGTTCGTGCAGTAAAGCACATAATAATTAACCAGACGTTTTTGCTCACCATTATGTGATTTGTTGCTAGCTGGTTTGTTTATTTTGATATTTACCTGGATAAAATCAGACTTTATTCATATTTCTAATGCTAAATATTATATTGGAAATTTGTATTTGGTCTTAAATTTATTTACGATGGTCAGTTGGTTGGTGAAAACGATTCTGTGCTTGAGTGATACAATTGGTGAGTTATTGTGTGATTTGGGTTTCTGGTGAGTAGATTTGTGCGGTAAGTTTTTGTGTGATCCACGGTGATACTGGCAAATAATGATCGTTTTGGTGATGTTGGAGAATGTTGGAGGAACAAAACCGAATTTGGATGACTTGTATGCCATGGGAATGCTTCTAGACATGGTGTTATGTGACAGAAATTGTGAAGCTTGTGTTTGACCCACATATATAATGCAGACTTTTAAATAAACATGAAGCAGTAAGCTAGATATTACAAAAGTTTTGGAGTTAGGAGTAATTTGCAGTCTAATTAAAAAACTGACAGCGAAGAGTGTTCACAAACCTTGAGATATTCAAGAGGGCTAGACGCTTCTCTGGGACTTGAGGAGGCAGTAACTTCGAAAATTTGATGTGAGTTTTGTATTGTACGATTACAGATTCGAATATAACACAGTATCGCTAAGATTGTGCACGGCATATATGTCAATATTCGTAAATTGCTTCGATAGAAGTGTCGAAACGAATGATTGTCGGTCTCTCTTTTTTTATTGACAATGAAGTATATTCTTCAGAAAACATCAGAAGCATATACACATGTATAATATTACTTCAGGTATAATGCTGTAGGCATAAATATGATATTACTTCTGGTATAATGCTGTATACATAAATATGGTCGTTGCATTTATGTGCATTTGATTAAAGTATACCTTTTGCGTCATCAATACGGATCGGGTCTGTAGGGAATAAACGCCGGTGCTTATTCCCGTTTTGCCCACCGCATAGAAGCACCTTTTTGTGGGTTTAACCTAATGTCGGTACAGCTAAATTTAGTAGGGACCGGGAGGGATGTCGGGACGGACTAACAGATTCGGGTGCGTAAATGCCTACGCCTGTTCGAATGGGTGTTTAAACGTTAGCAGTAAAAGTATACAGTAAGGCTATAGGTCCGAGCACAAACATAGAAAGTGTCTTTGATTGGTTGATAGTTTTGGCACTTGATCTCTCGACGATCTCACACCACGCTTTATACGTCCGCGTGGTCGACAGCCTCGGCCATGTGCAGTCGTACGGCAAACGAGGCGCCAGGGATGCTGCTGCCGCCACGATTGCACAATCAGGCCACGCGGGTATTTCGCTGCGTATTCAACGATGGACGTCGTTTGTCGGGAGTAACTTGAAACCCAACATGTAAAACGAAATTGACAGCAGCAGCGACGAAGACATCTCGTTTTCTCCCTCGTGGCTCTCCTGAGATACGTTGGATATAACTGCTGATTGATGCATGCAAGTCATAAAGAGCCATCCAAGTCGATGACAAAGAGACAAAAAGTAGGTTCATATAGTCTTTACTCCAGACGTCCGTGCCGCAGATCATTTTGGTCGCATGACGATGACCCAAGGCTCCTAGTTACGCAGAATGTGTTTGGTGCTTATGATATCACTTTCCCGGACGAACATTGTTGCAGAGAAAGCTGGCCATAATCACAACCAGTTGAGACGAGCGACGCCAAACGAACAAGCTGCTGTAACGCCGCTGTTTAAAGTAGGTCCCCAACCTTTTGACCCCTGTCAAATAAACTGAATGTGTTTCGCTGCATGCAGACGACAAAGTTACAAATAATATTGAGATAATTGATTACAAACCTTATGAAGTTCAAAATATTAGCGCACATCCATTCAAAGGCGAAAACAGATCCCTCAAAATTTTATACGATAGAACCAGAAAATTATTCAATCGACCATTGGATTTACATAGCCATTTTGAAAATTCGAGGTCAGACATATCAATAGTGTCTGGAAATATAAGACTGATGTAATATTTTTTCCCGCGCCAAATTATCCACGTGAGGCAACGCTGTCGTTCGCCAGTTCTATCTCTACACATTCCACCAATTTGTGCACCCAGATGCAGTTTTCGTGGACCAATGGAGTGCACGGGAAAATAGCATGTGCTACAAAAATTTCTTGCGCAAGGCTTTTGGTTCGGACACGAAGAACTTCCATGTTGGGTGTCAAGACACCTGTAGCAATCATATCGAGGGGGCTTTATTGTGCTGCATACTCTGAGATCACGATTAGCCTGGGTTATGTTATTGTGCACGTAACAGGCAAAGCACACGTCGTGATTCTTGCAGAGCTCTCGAATAAGGTCACTCATGTGAAGCGCCCGTGTCACTTCAGCTTCTTCATGTGTCGATGGCAATATTTCACTGCTATCAATACTATCTGGTAGCTGCGGAATGCACCCAAGACACACATCGCATAACACTGCGTTTGCAGTGTCGTAACAGTTCACGCCATAGCCATCAGCCACGGAGTGGAGTGTCTGGCGCCGACAAAGATTGTTTTCGTTGTTGAGCCATGAATTTACCTGTACTTGTAGCTCGATATTTACCCCCTTCCGGCCTTTCATCCGATTTTGAAAATTTTTACATGTAAAAACAAAGCTCCTCGCCGACTGTCCATCCCGACCCGTACGACCAGACTCTTGTAGAAAGTAAAATAGGTCAAAGAACGATCCTACATGGATGACAAGTTCAATGGTTTTGAGGTTAAAACCACAGCCCAAAATACTCGTTGCTACAATGACACGCCAATCAAGGTTGACCCATGCGTTCAATGCACCACGTCGCATTTCATGGTCCAACCCACTGTGAATGCGTGTACGTCCGATTGGAAGATCGTTAACCATAGCTGTGTCGATCATTGCACATAACATTTCCGTCTCTTCAATGGAGGTACAATATATAATGCAATGTGTACGTTTGCCATTTAAGAAGAATTTTTTTACTTCTTCTAACACAGCTTTATTTATACTCGATGGATGAAATACAGAGTATTGAATATTCGTACTCACAGTAGATTTGCGAATAATTGTTGGCTCAATTTCATAG
Organism: Aphanomyces stellatus; assembly: GCA_009835185.1. Lineage (NCBI taxonomy): Eukaryota > Oomycota > Saprolegniomycetes > Saprolegniales > Verrucalvaceae > Aphanomyces > Aphanomyces stellatus. The sequence goes on from VJMH01000069.1 coordinate 5,613, forward strand.
TCATATGTGGGCTGAGTGATGCGGTGTTACCAACGAAAGGACATTCCAGATCCTTCAAATAGGCCAAATTTAGCATTTGTGGCCGAAATTCGGACAAAGCCAAATGTATTTCGTCAAAAACAACACAATTTAAACGGCCAAGAGTGGATAATTTCCGCAACATTTTAGTTCCCTCTGGTGACGCTATGTGTTCAACGGCTGTAAATATAATCGAAGCAAGATTTTCTTCACTACCTATCCCAGTGAATTTCACATTCAAGAATATGGTTATCATTTAGTGCTACAAGGGAGACAATAACAATTGTAATTTTTCGTGGATAAACGAGTGCGGGTATCATGTACAATAAACTCTTTCCATGACAAGTAGGTAAAATTGAAATGAAACTAGACTTGCGCTCCAGCAATAAAGATACAGATAAACCTTGCTCCAAACATGTCCACGAACTAAAATTAAACCTTACAGCCAAGATATCTCGTGCTACAGCACCGAAACTCAAAAAAGGAGGCTCTGGGACTTGCTTCACCTCCACAAAGCATTGGTGTACAGAAATGCTCTCACGTTGAGTGGTACGGCGACGCGGTTCTGTACTGCATCGAATACATTCGTGCACAACTCCTACACTTTGACAAGGTGGTTGGAGTTTTGCCTGTACCTGTGTTGGCCTTTGGGGTTTTGGGCTTAGGCCGAACGCGATGTGCCACTTGCGCGCGACTCGTAAATACTTACGCATCTTTCCACCACTAATATGGCGAAAGTCTTTTTCCCCTTGAGCATACATGCTACCTGCGGTCTTTTCCGAATGACCACCCACGGCAGCTCTTCTGCTTCAAATTCCATTCTCACTCCCGTTGAAAAAGAGGTTGCAATATGTCTATAGTCAGCCAAACCCAGTCGTATATGTAAATGTTCGCTCGTGCAGGTGCCTAAGAGATGTGAAATATCAGTTCCTATTTGCGCACGGCCATTAGAAAAAGCCCACGAATGCCCATACTATTATCTGTTTCGACAAAATGTTCTGTTTGGGCAATAAAAAAGTCATCGAATTTCCGAAATAAGAGTGCTCAATTTTGAAACTTCGTGGTTATGTTTTGTACAAATGTTTGAACAGAAACTCTTCAAGATGATTCGCTATTCCATATATGCCTTCCTCGACCACACTGCGGTATATACTGTGTCTGCAAAGAGCTCTGAAAATCACCAAAATCTTCAAATTTCTCAGTCCAGGGCCATTTTGAGTCCCCGGACTCCAAAGTCGGCGGAAACTGTTGCGCCCTAGCGCGCTCCTACAGTTTTTATGTGTCCATTGGTGTGTGTGTAAGATATCTAATGTGTGTTGTCCGATCAGGCCGGCTAACCAGCAGCCTCCAAACGGCCTCCTCAAGTCTGTGCCACCCGCTGCTGATCCATGAAACGCAAAAATCACTTGAACGAAAAATTATTCGAATGCAATTACCGGATAAAATATTGAAATTGTGTTTAAACCGTCCGGCACAATCGGTTTTGGTACGACACACACGTTAAAGTTTCCAGCACATACGTTAAAAATTCCGGCACAAATGTTTAAATGGGTTTTACTTTTTATCTATTTCTAAATTAATATTCTAGGGGGCAAACTATTATCTTTCAGGCGTCGTTCTATGTCACAGTAATATCCGCCACTCTTTGGTATTAGTTCACATTCTTGGATTGTGGTACTACGTATATGACGAAATTTTTACTGTGCATACTGATACTAACATTTTAATTGGGGACAACAATAGTGAAGCACGCCTGCTATATTACTGAACTAGTAGGGGCAAGAAGGCAGCGTGACTCCACCGATCGTATATTTGTAGCGCACACCCAGGCTGCAGAAGATGATGTATCAAGACCAACAAACAACAATATAGGCAAGAATGTAGAAAAAGAGGGAGGCCAAAGGACCAACAATAAATGTATTCAAAATCCGTGAATGCTGGTCAATAAACCTACCAAAGCAGAAAATAGCCAATTGTCGTGATAAATGGAAGAGTGAATTGACGACAACGAACGCTGGTATGAACCAAAGTGTTCGTGGATATGAAAATGTTTGTCGATGCTCGTGAACTCGCGCAGGATGCCGTGACGACGAACGTGTATGTGGATCTGAAAATATCCGTAGACATTGCGAGCCTAGCCCAAGATGCCGTGCACACGACGACCATGAAAGCTTAGCATGGAAATATTGACCACGTTGCCAACCTGTTCGCGAACCCGCGCTTGATGAAACCGTTCGTCTAACAAAACGAGGTTGTATGGAAGACTGAACAAATCATTTCTAAATAATTATGTAGGCACTCATGAACCGTTAGTGCAAAGCTAAGTTCCCTAACCACCCAATCCCCAGGAGCCCACAGGATATCCCTAACAATGGTGCTTCCGTGGCTGACATTGCTGCACGAATTCAAGGTAAACCTCTCTAAATGTATATTTGGGAGCGTTACATCGATATCATTTTTAACAATATGTACTCGTTTTAGGTAATTCGGGTGCGAAACGAAAGCGAACGGCCGACGAAATCGAGAAAGCGATCAAGGCCGTTCCACACGATGATCGCCAAACACTCCGCTGCCTCGAAGTTCACAGCGGCATCAAGAAGACTACTATCATTCGACACATGAAGGAGAAGAAAAAACTCAAGGCAAAGTCGAAATACGTCAAGCCCCTCTTGACCCAAGCCAACAAGATGACAAGGCTGCGGTTTGCACTGAACTGCCTTTTGCCTGGGCCAAGATGAACTCATTTTTTTGAAAATATGTACAATCGTGTGCATATTGATGAAAAATTGTTCTTTTTGAACAAAGTCAAAAAGCGGTTTGAAGTGTGGGAGGACGAGGCCGTTGCCCTCCGCGCCTGCAAATCCAAGCGCTTCATCATAAAGGTGATGTTTCTGGCCGCCGTGGCACGTCCACGATACGACCCTCATCGTCGTTGTGTGTTTGATGGCAAGTTAGGCATTTGGTCTTTTGTCAAACATATTGCGGCGGTTTGGAATAGTAAAAATCGCCCGTAAGGGATCATTATTACAAAACCGCAAATTGTTGATACACATGTATATTTCGACTGTGTTATTGACAATGTCGTCCCTGCGATTGTTGCGAAGTTTCCCCGGGCGTGCTTGAACCAAGGGGTGTATATACAGCACGATAGCGCTGGCCCCCATCAGGCGTTGACGACTAAGTTGCTCCGTTCTTATGGAGTCACTGGGATTAGTATGCTGAACCAACCAGCCAACAGCCCTGATTTCAACGTACTAGATCTAGGATTTTTTAATGCTTTTCAAAGTTTGCAGCACCAGAAGCGGACTCGTACAATCGAGCAGCTTGTAGGTGCTGTAGAGAGTGCTTTTTATGAGTTACCAGTGTAAACATTGGCAAAGACGTTTGTCACCTTGCAGAAGATGATGGAACTGTCGTTAATTAATACTGGCGGCAACAACTTTAAGCTTCCGCACATGAAAAAAGATGCTGTGATCGAGGACTTGTCCACGTTCAAAGTTCAATGTGCTGCCACCACTATCGCTGAAGCCCGTGCTCAGCCCAATTGCCATGCCTGAGTAGCTTCAATAAAATAGATTTGACCTATTATATGTGTTGATGTCAATACAATTCTCAAGTAATCTTTAGCAGCCGAACTATACTCAAATCAAGTATAAACACCGTAGCAATCATCCCGGACCAGAGTAGTATGACTTTTTGAGCTTCAATGGATTAAAAAATTTCGTAAATTGTGTTTTTTACAAAGAAATATATTATTGTGGTACGATATGAGCAAAATATATGCATTTTAGTATTTTACCCCCCTCCCCACCCCTCTGCAATGATACCTACTAACCGATCTGGGAAGTTTAAAAATGCCTCACGCAGTAACATTAGCTGGTTCGTTCAACTTGTCGAAAATATCTTGAAACGTTTCAGTGATGGGACAGCCGGGTGCAGTGTCGTGCATGGTCTCCAAAGCATGGAAGGAAAAAACGGCATGTTTAAATTGTACTGAAACAGATGGTCGAGCGACAACACGAAGGCCAATTTGGCCAATACAAGGCATTGCAAAAAAACAACCGGCTTTGAAAATGGGCCATACCACTGGTTGTAATGCATGGTTTGCCTTCAGCGTGTTTTTCAAGCACCATACAAACGAATCCAACCATTCATTTGACGATCTCCACGTTTCCTTCCTCACGAGAAATTTCCTTCGACTTTTTTCCGACCTTTCCATCAAAGCTGGGCATATTGGAGGAGAGGTAATGTCCCAAACCCAAAACTACCCAATCCACGCTGGTTACATGCAAAACTCGAAAACACGACGGTAACAGAAGAACACAGTCAGATTATTATCTAATTCAGAGCATCGTGCATTGATTTAGAAAAAGGAAACAATCTTCAAGTTAATTGCTGAAAGATGTTGCAATTATGGCGTTTCCGCGTGCGCAATACAAACCCAACAAGGCTCTCTGTCCTCGACATTTATTTTCCGTAAACCATTCAATTCGTACCCAACCAAGCCAATTTTCTGCATCGCATCAGATACCGCAGCGGACCAGCGATGGCTCAAAAACAATTGTCGCAAGTTTTGATTAATCTCGGAAACTTGGTCGTCCTCCATTTCTTCCATGTCGAGGCGATTGACCAGCGCTTGAAGGAGATTGATTCTCAATGTCCAACTGTGACGCATTCGGTAGGTCATGTAACGTTTCCAACGTAGCTACAAATTTCACGTGTTCGAGAGCCTTGATAAATCAAATTCAAATCCATCGCCCACAGTCAAATCATACATAGTACGAAGTAAATGTGAAACCAGTAAGGAATAATGCTGCAACTTTCAACACGGACAGTATTTGACGCATCAAATGCGACCCACCAGTCACATTCAAAACAATTTTGTGCAGTTGAGCGCAGCAAATGTGGTCGCCTGTTGTCTTGTCAGCATGCATTTCACATTGAAACCGGTTTCGAAACGTGACGTCGCGCAACCAATCGACGTAGTTTTCCCATCCATAAGGCGGTAGTTGTGCTGTATCGAGCATCCAAACACACGGCAGTGGTTGCGATGTTTGTCTTTTAAACGGCAAGACATGATTCACGCACATCCACTGGACTTCCAATAATCCCTCGGGTGTCTGATTTTGAAATCCGCCAATTGAAGCACCATTAAAAGCAATCGCATCAAGTATTTCAACAACGAGTGATCTGGTGCTGGGGCTCGTAGAAAATTGTTGAAAATCTTGGTCGTTTGGATGGTCGTTTGCATAATTTGCTCGACTCGACTTGCTACCAGAGGGCTGCCAGTCGCAATGAGGTCCAGCCAAGCGCTCAAATCATGGTCAAGCAGTAATCTTGACAAAGGACAATAAATTGATTCGAGAGACTGAATTGTTTTTTCCTATTCATCCACATAGGGCATTGATGGATCTAAATTCAGTTGGGCCGAAATGTCCATTCCTTCATCAATCAAAATGTCCAAAATATTTACAAGGGAGTGAAGGGCCTTTAAAAATGGAAACAAAATAAAAGTTGCACGACTTTTGAACCAGCTTCAGCTTCCAACATCCCATCAAAGCTGAAAATGCAGCCACGGGGCGACGATAAAGGTCCTAGAATCTCAAATGCACAATAATTATGCTATTTCCTGTTCGTGTATAGTGTCATATACATACACTATTTAATAGCCCATATCGATTCCAGTCGTTTGGTGATGGAAAAAAAGTGCCGTCAAAACCCCTCCTCCTTTTCCACGTAGCCTTGATGTGTCCATCTTCTCCACCTTGAATCAATGCATCAATCTCTATTGTTATGTAGCAGATGTGCCCTTGTGCCTGTTGCAGACGCGACGACGAACACCAAGGACAGCATCGTCTGCAAGGCGCGACAGGAAATATGCAATCCTCACGACCACGAACACGATCACAATTGGATGGCGTATCAAGATCCATGCGGCTTGTTGTTTCAGCCCCTAGCAACGGTGTTGGTGTCACCCGCGAGAGCAACAAACCTAATGAACCCCATCAAGCACAAGAGAAGAACCGAAAGTGACAGAATCCCCATGATGACAAGGACAGAAGACACGACAGCAACAAAGTCCCGCACGCCGCCGATTGGTATTCGAGTGGTGACAAACAAGCTTCAATGGCCGGTCTCGTAGACCATATAGCGTTGTATCCTCTGTTTGAACGAACCACCAGCGTCATGGATTTATTTCAATCGCCCATCGACAGTCATTGCGTTCACATGCACTCTTTGACATTGATTCTACGCCAAGGTCATGATGCAATGTTGGAGTGAATAACAGAGTTTCCCGATCGGGTCGAATTGAGTAGAGCGAAGGAGTAAGCATCGCAATACAATTATGTGTGTACTTTCGTTGTTTCTTCTATTTCATTTTCACCTTGTGCGACGCGAGAATAAATGCAAACATAACCCATTGTTAAGCAAGAAGCATTAAATGCAGTCAAGCTCTTGCAGGAGCCTCAGCAATACATACCAGCATGCCATCGTGCGAATATGCGTAAACAAATACGGTTCTGCAGTCTGTAGAATTTTAGACAACATTTGGCTTGTGTTTTTGCACACCAAATATATATGCAGCTACTTTGTTTCCTTGCCAAACTCTGATAATCCTGCTTTTGTTAATTACCATTCGCTGGGCCTGATTGACAAGAAATGTTTAAAACCTGCTAGGCTTTCAATACTTGCATACACGAAAATGCTACAAGATCAAAAGCATATTGTTCGGGTCGTAGACTTGAACTGCGTAATACTTGTGCTATGTATGCATAAAACTATCAAATAGTTTTTTGAAATTACAAGAAATATCGCGAGAAATGGAGCAAAATGCAAAGACATCATTACTTCTTGGGTTGCCTACGGCTCGTTTTGATTGAATTTCTCTCGGATACGCTCAAGGGTTTGCTGATTCGTTGCCTCTTCAGCCAGAAATCGTGCCTCGGCTGTCCAAACCACGCGCCCTTGATTACTAATCACTCGCTTGAGCCCTGCGAACGAGCTCGTTGGGTCGTTCTTCGCAAACCACTGCTTCAGCTCTCGCAACGCCGCACCCTGCACAAACGCCACTGGCTCATTTAACGCCTCGTGCAAAACTTCAAACGACGCTGTCGGCTCGGATAGGTCGATGATGGCACGCTCGACTGCCTTGATCCAATCATTGTTGGCAATTTCTGGTTTCTTTTCTTTTGCTGATGTTGAAGAGGGCAATACATGGAGACGCTGGAGTAAACGTCCAGCCGCTGCAGCTTTCTTCAGACTCTTAAACGTGCTTTGAATGAATGGTAGATTCATCAAAAGAAAAGAATGATCGTCCCGGGTTGAAATTGCAATGGGATATATGGTGTCGTCAGCACTTGGGAGAACTACTTTGCCCGTTTCCTCGTCGATCAAATAGAGGTACAATGGGTCGCCAGCACTTAGATGTGAAACAATGGCGCCCACACCGCTTCCTCTGGCCGTTTGCAACTTTTTGCCCGTATTCCACAAATTTGCCAAACACGATGTGAATTTGGCTGGATTTACATCGTCCAGTGATTGGTACGGCAAAACTACAAACGACCTCGGCACCGACACTTCGAAAGCTTCCAATAACCCTGATACCACTTCATTTTGAAGGTTCAAAACTGCCGTCTTTATCTCCGTGACCGATTTCTCTTGGGTTTCGTGACACAAAATCTCGCCCTCATGCAACTCCGACAAGCTGGAATGGACTTTCGCCTGGTATTGAACCAACTCCTCCATTGCTTCAGTCAGGGCACTGGTGTCTTTGATACCAGTAAAATATGGGTGGTTCAATACAGCCGTTGCACTCCATCGCTCAGTTGGATCAACAACCAACAACCGCTTGACCAAATCATTGGCATCTTCACCGACAATAAATGTATCAATTCGTTGTCTTAACTTCTCGTCTGTCCATGTTGCTGCCTTGTGCATCCGATCTAATACCACATTTTGGTTGATATCCGTGGGGACTAATTCTTCGCCACTCAGCATTTGAAACATCATGCAACCAAA
>VJMH01000069.1:13669-31180 GCA_009835185.1 Aphanomyces stellatus
TCGTATTGAAGCTGATTTGGAAGCATTTCCTGTAAAAATCAACACTCGAACACATTTATAATGCGTTTTCGAACTTAAATGAGCACTTTAGTATCATTTCATCGATCAAGATAGTATTTTGAATACTTACTCACAAAATTTCAAAAATATGCATTTTCACCTTTCGGACCCCCCATGGCCCCCGAATTAAAACACCATACTAACCCCCTAAAAAATGCAAAATATGCATTTTCACCTCCCGGACCCCCCCTAACCCCCGAATAAAACACCATACTAACCCCCTAACCCCCTAACCCCCTCCACAGCCATATCGTCGACTAACATTACGTCCATGTGCCAACATCAAGGCTAAAAGGATAGACCCTCGTGTCGATCTTGCTTTGAAAACCTGACAATCAGGCAAACAATTTGCTCTCCTATCTACAATCGGTCTCCTCTAGTGGTATTCTGTCAAACTAGACAAGTACCCGCCTAATTCGTCAGCTGCCCTAAACACATGATATCAAACGTGTTCGTCTCTCTGATTGATACAATTATTTGGAATTCTATCGACATGTTTCTTCCAGCTAATCGATCTACATCAATTCGCACGTGCATACTTTTTCAATCCTTCCTTCCTTCGATGGATTCGTATCCAATTCCATCAATGCACAACTGCGTTTTTCAATTTCTTTTTCGTCTTCCTTCTTTCTTGTCAAGTTGGGTGTACAATCCTCGATTTTCTTGTCTTCATGCACTCGCAATAATTCCTCGTTCGGTGTATTAACCTCGATTTTCATGTCATTATGTACTTGTAATAATTCCTTGTTGGGTGTATTATCCTCGATTTTCTTGTCGTCATGCACTTGCAATAATTCCTTGTAAAACTTGACAATGCTGTTCGACTGCTCCTGCGCTGCCGTGAGCGTTTCGGGCTGTGGCTTCCCCATATTGATTTTCTCGGCATTTTCTGGCGACGTCCACAGCGCATGGCCGTCTGCCGTATAGGTGCGCTGGAGTCCCGCGTATGTATTCTTGGAATCCTTCTCCTTGAAAAATAGCTCCAGTTCACGCAGCGCGGCCCCCCGAATGCGTTGCACAAGTTTTGGCGACTGGCTTCCAGCTTGGACTGCTAAGTGCACAACATTGAAATTCACGACAGAGGACTTCATTTTGGTCGCTTTGAGGAGTTTAATCGCATTATCAACGACAGAATTTGTGGGATTGGAAATGCCGATGTACTTGGCCAATGTTGTCACGGTCTTGATCCCATGGAGCAAATTCAAGCCAGCTTGGAGGAACGGAGCTGCGACAGCCAAAAATTGCGGTGTTTGCGTGTCGATGCGAATGGGATATACTGATGTTTGGGACGAAGATGGTATCACAGGGGTGCCTTCGACTTCATCCACCAAGTAAAGAAACATGGGATCGCCAGTAGAAATTATAGCAGAGTCGCTTTTCATGGCTTTTGCCACGGACAAGCTAAAATCGATTGTTTTGGTGCACATAAACTTGAACAGGCTATCAAGTTTTTCTTCTCCATTTCCAACCGATTCCTTTGTCAAATCCATTGGCAAAATCACAAAGGACGTTGGAATGATCACTTCCGTCGCTTGAAATACCCCACGCATGATGTCTTGCTTGGTTGTCGACAGCTGTTTGAGGTGTTCGTTCGACAAGTCAATGACCCTGTCGACCTTTTGATCAACTTGAAGCACATTCGCGTTGGTCTCAATCACTTTGTCGATGACTTCTTGGAACTTGTCCGTGATTCCCGATGGGTCCACTTTAAAATAGGGGTGCTCCAAGACACCACTCATGGTAATGCGGTCGTCCGGGTTGACAACTAAAAGCTTTTCAAGCAAATCGCGGACGTGACAGTTGCCTATTTTATTGTGAATTCGAGTCTTCAGGTGTTCTTGGGTCCACGTCGCCGCCTGCTCGATTTTGTCATCGAGGACATCTTGGTTCTTATCCGTCGCCACTAGTTCCTCGCCACTGCACATTTTGTACATAAGGGCTCCAAAGGCCCAAACATCCAGGGATGGATGCGCCTTCACCAGGGTGTACGGCAGCTCGTCCTCTTTGTGTCGATATGACTTGACAACAAAATTGCCCTTCGGTTTTACTTTTTGCCATAACTCTTGGTTTGTCGACTCAACATTGGCCCAGTGATTAGAATGTAAGTCTATTTCTTCAGCTGACTCAAGCTTGTAAAATAGTTCTACAAGGGAACGTTGAAGATAGACCAACGAAGTTCACGAAAGAAATTTCACATACCCGGTGGTAGACAACCAGAACTGAATTTCGCTCCAACTGGATCCCGAAAATCCGTCGCAGCGTCCAAATCGATTAATTTTAAACGATGTCCCACTCGAATCACATTTAGTTTCTTCACATCACCATGAACCAGCTCATTTTTATGCAAATGTTGGAGTCCCTCGGCGACTTGTTGGAGAAGAATTCGCTGCTCGTTTTCACCAGGGCGCTCTTTCAGGTAAATGTCTTCCAAGCTGCGGTCGGCCGCAGGCATGACCATGACATGGGGATATTCGGTCATTGGATACCCTCCATGAATTTTGAGGGGATTCAAATTTGCTTGAAATGCAGATTGGTCAACGGAGGGTAAAAACGATAGCACAAACGAGTTATCCAGGCCCTCACGATTGTCAATTTCACGCTGGTACTCGTCAGAATTCTTCATAAACTTCATTGCCACTTTGAGCTTCTTCCCACAATATTGAGCGCAATAGCGAAGAAATTCGTCTTCTGAGAGCGACCCATTCGAGTCTTTGTCCCATAGCTGAAACTCTGCATTCCATTTCTCCCCTTCCCGTTTCTAAGCAGGTGCGTCAAACAAATATATTTAATGACACTGGTTACCTTGTCTTTTTTTGTTCCAAATTTCGACACCTCACGTCCCAATACTTTGTTGCATTCGATGAAGCCATTCACGTCCAAGGTACTGCCATTTTTGTATTTGTGATATAGTTGAACGCATATACCATGATCGTATGCCATCACAACCACTGCTGTGTTGCTCACGTGCACAGGTGGGCCGTCGAATATTTCGTATCGGCCACAGTAAAACAGGTGGTCGTAAAAATACTTGCGAGTGGATGCGTCAGTGATTTGGATAACTTCGCGGTCATGTTTGTCTTTGGCAAACGCCAATTCACGGAGCAGTTGTTCAGTACAAGGTTCGTATTTTTGTTCATTCAAAATTGACTGAAGACAGCTTAGGCGAACATTTAGTTTAACAGGATGTGTGGCATCCATAAATGACGACCATGAATACGAGTGATTTTTGCGTTGTACAAAATTGCCATCTTGGATTTCAACGGGCATGTCCAATATAAGTAATTTCATTGCCGCCTTGTGTCCTAAGTATTGTGCACAACATTCGACAAGGGGTTTTCCATCCTAAGAAGTAACATTAACCTGACAGAGGGAATTTTTGCTCTCACATCGTTAGTATAGCGCATGTTATTTCCATTTTCAATGTATTTCAAAATTGTAGCCAGTGCTTCGTATTTATCGTGACGAATAGCAAAATCAATATACTAACAAAATACGTTAGATGCCAAATTACATAATATAGTCGCAAAACCTTTTTAATCTTTTCGCCTGCGTGCTCCGAAAGCAAGCCCACAACTTCCATATGATCAAATTCAATCGCAAACATAATAGCGGTACGTCCATCCTAGCGTGTCGAAACATAAGTCGAAAAACAACAAAAGCTCCGTCAAAGCGCAATAGAATGAATTGCTCGACCAAATTGATCGAATGCCCACACAAGTAAAACATATTGTAAAATAATTCAACGCACTCTGTCATTCTCGAAGTTGATGTCGACGTCGCCGTAGTTCAAAAGAAGACCGACAATTTCAATGTAGCCTCCCATGCTTGCAAAAATAATTGCAGACATTCCAAACTAATCAATGACAAAAAATTAGTCAAATCAAGACAACGTCAATGTCGATGGTGAAAGCTCCTTCGAATTGTTTGGCCAATCAAATTTGAGTTGACTTAACGCTTGAGAGGACCAGCCCAATGGAAATAGAATGTCAAATTTAAGAAACGTACATCACCGATTTTGTTGACGTTGACGTCATTTCGACTCAGGAGATGACGGACCACGTCTAAGTGGCCTCTTTCACTGGCAAACATGAGGGCGGACTTCTTATACTAGTCGCGCAAATTCATGAGTCCAACATAAAAAGACAATGGCATTGGATAAATCCCTCACAAAGTTTATTCGGTAAGAATCAACGCTTACTGGAGAAATCACCCGTCCAAGATAATGTAACGTACCGCATCTGCAAGGTTGACATCGACGCCAGAATGGCCCATGAGAAGACGGACCACTTCAGCGTGACCTCTCTCACTTGCTATCATGAGTGCAGACCGCTTCCCCTATAAACGGTATTAGTTGTGAATAGAAAACTATAGAAGGCGCAGTGAAAACACTGTCAAATCGTTGGGCCAATTAGTACGGACTAACCCCAATGCTAGCGACAAGCTGACAGATAGAAACGTACTCGTTCGCTAACAAAGTTGACTTCGACCCCATCATGTTCTAATAGCAGATGAACCACCTCCATGTGGTCACGATCAGTTGCAAACATAAGGGCAGACCATCCATTCTAATAGAGCCAATATATAAGTCGAAACAAGCATCTTTCCCTCAATGAACAACTTCTCCGCAAGTGCTGTTGACTTGAATGTCGTCACGAGACAACAGCAATTCCACTGCGTCGATTCTGCCACGCTCACATGCATACGCCAAAGTTGTACGTGTTTCCTAGGAATCGTGGTTTACACAAAGTCAATTCTCTCGAAGGAATACTTCATCTCCAAACGCGTCCACAATGCGACCAGTGGCATTGACATCGACGCGTCCAGCGCCCAGAATGGCCTGCATGTGGTCCAAGCGGCCTGCTTCAACTGCGGCCAGGAGGTCTTCAACAGAATATTCACTCGCGAGTTCCTACGCGTGCACATGAGTCTCGGCTTTGTCTTTCGCTTCGTGTCTCGACCATCTCAAGCTCGTCCCCCTCTGAAATGGTCAAATGGGGAAATGACAAAGACACCAATTCCGGACTTTATTGAATTCTGACCAATCAGATTATGCGAGTGGCCTCACCGGGCAAAATAGCTCACTTCGTTTTCGTACTCCGAGTATTTCGAATTACATACTTCGAAGTACTACTTTGTACTAGTAATATATATTGACTGACATGAAAATATTTAGTGAAGCTGAATTAACAGTAAGTCTCGTACGTTGGGATGGAGACTCGTGCTCGAGTGTGAACAGTTTGTAAATCATACCCACCACAAGTTTTGGTCGCCGGTATTCTCGCTTCACTACGTTTGTCCGTTCTATCATTCTTGTCCAAGCACCAGGTTGATGCACAACGAGATCTGGTGCATTGTAGGCGCAAACAACAATGCTCACAGCAGCAAAAACAAGGTCGAGATTGTCCATATTGGATACAGGGTTCTCGCGGGTGATTTGGTTTGGCGCCCCGGTACCCTCCTACACTGTACGGGACTTGAGGAAGTTGGGCCAGCGTGCGTTTCACGTTCACACATTTAGGAATGTTAAGTTTGGGCGAACTTAGAAAGTTAAGTTTGGGCGAACTTGAAACGAGGCGTTACATTAATTGCTACCATGGAGGCTTCTAGGCGAAATGTCAACGCCAGAGTAATTTTTCGAACGCAATGTCAACCCAAGACACCCAATCAATCATCGGCGAGATAAGGGGAACTTAGACACTATCCTCGGTAATGCTGTGCTATTGAGCAATGTTAAAAACTACATTGATATACAAGTACTGGGTAATAGTATTTTTTCACGCGTGAAAACTAACTCTACTACGATATTTTTCAACCTGACAAAACATAACCTATAAACTACTACGTAGTATGCTTCTTTTAACATTTTAAAATTCTATATGAATTCACTGATATTTGGATTTTCCGAGTATTTAATTCTATTTTAGAAGTAAATAATATACACACTAAAATGTGTTTACGTTAGAATAAACAGACAAGTTAATAAAAACTGAGAGGGGGTGAAAACTACGATATTCTTCATTTGTTGGTTTCTTTAACAAATCCAATTTATCCGAGTATTCTGATGAGGTGAGTTGGATGCATTTTTGAAAGCAATTGTTCGTCATTGTCAATACTTTCTTTAAACCAACAAATATAGGACTTCAAGTGATATATTTTTGCCATGAACGAATCGAATACATTTGAATTAGCATATTTTAGATTTAAATTATACTATTTTAGATAGATAATTGTTGAAAAGTATATTTGGTTGCATGTTTCTATATTATCATAACCATATTATTGCTTGAGTTTCTTGTGATTTTAACAAACCACAGAATGTTACTTGTCTTCGTACATATGATAGTTGATGATTTTCGAGAAATTGTAACACTATTTAATAAACGTGTATACTTTTATGTATATGCATAAAGAATATAAACGTTTAATATTTAACAGATGATCTGTGAGCGTTAGCACTTTATCCGGAAATCCGGATTGATTTTAAATAGTAATTGTTCTTCTTTTAATTGGATTGAGCTCATTTCTTTTATGCTGATTCAGCCAATGAAATGAGCACGCGGGCATACACTTCAATACGAAAACATGTCATTAAGTGTCGAGAGGTAGCAAAGTGAGGGGTCGAAATGATGATGATCCTCACAGACCCTCGCGAGACACTGTATTGATCATCATCATTCCGACCATAATAAACGTCAAAAGATACGTTCTAATTATTAAAATGAAAATATGAGAATAAAATACGAACATATACTCAGAAGTATTTTTTTAAATACTCCGGAGTATAAGTAATAAAATACGAACATATACTCAGGAATAAAATACGAACATATACTCAGGAGTATTTTTTTTAATACTCCGGAGTATAAGTTTGTATTTTATTCTCAGAAAGTCTTTTTTAAACGTTCTGACAACGATTTCTTTCTCAACGTATTTTTTAGGAAACGCTGTGAGGTCCATGACAGTAAATGATTGGGCCTCGTTCCTGGATTTGTTGCTAAGATAGAAATCGAAAACAAAAATAATATATATATTCTACCTTTTTTGACATGATATCGACTGGATTAGCAATTATCATGTAAAAAATATACCTGCTCTATATACTAGTTCCATGAAACTACTCCACTTTTGTATCATCATGTTGGAAATAGTTCATTGCCCAACTTATTTTCTAACATCAAATCCAATCGAATCACTCTCTTAGAAAATATCGGATTTCGTGCGCAACTTTTTAACAAAACAATCATTGCATCTAAATATGTAACTATCTTTGCAGCATAGAACCAGAGACGCCTTCTTAGATACCTTCACTTTATTATGCCGGGGGAATTCTGGTATTCTCGGTATCCTTGTCTTCTTGCTCAAACAACAATTTCTTGTAAAAGTTCACAATGCTGTTTGACCGTCCTTGTGATGCCCCGAGGTTTAAAGTCCATGGCTGGCCCGTATGAATTTTCTTGTGATTTTCTTCCGACGTCCACAAGGCACATCCGTCTGCCGTGTATGCGCGCAGGAGTCCTGCGTACGTTTTCTTTGGATCCATTTTGTTAAATAATCGCTCCAGCTCACGCAGCGCCGAGCCGCGGATGCGCTGCACAAGCAAGGGGTCCTCGTATTCAGCCTTAACGGCCGCATGCACGACATTGAAATCGACGAAAGTTGGTTCAGCCTTGGCTGCTTGGAGAATTTTCACCGCCTTTTTAATAACGGGGGAGGTGGGGTTGGATATGCCAACACACTTGGCCAACTTGGTCACGGTGTTGACATCGTCGAGTAGACGTAGTCCTGCCTGGAGAAACGGAATTGCGACGGCAAAAAATTGCGGCGATTGCATTGCGATGCGAATAGGGTACGCATGGTCAGAATTGGTTGAAATGATTGGAGCGCCTTCAACTTCATCGACCAAATAGAGAAACATTGGGGCGCCGGTGGATAAATATGCAGAATTGCTTTTCACAGCATTCGCTAACGCCTTTCCCAAATCGATTGTCTTGTTGCACATGAACATGACCAGGCTTTCGAGTTCTTGGTTTTCAATCGATTTCTTGGTCAAATCCACGGGCAAAATAACAAATGATGTCGGAATGGCCACTGCGGTCGCTTCAAACACCCCACGCATAATATTGTCTTTTGTTCGTGCCAGCTCCTTGAGTTTTTGCTTCGACAAATCAGCTTCATCGGAGTTCTTTTGGTGAAATTTTTCTTCAATACGTACAAGTATATTTTGCACCTCCTTGTTGATTTCTGACCCCGCAGCTTGAACCTTTCTCTCGGAGGTCCGAACGACTCGCCCTTGATTACTAATCACTCGCTTGAGCCCCGAAAACTCCATTGGCTCGTTTTGCTTGAATGTCTCTCGAATACGCTCAAGGATTTGCTGATTCGTTGCCTCTTCAGCCAGAAATCGTGCCTCGGCTGTCCAAACCACGCGCCCTTGATTACTAATCACTCGCTTGAGCCCTGCGAACGAGCTCGTTGGGTCGTTCTTCGCAAACCACTGCTTCAGCTCTCGCAGCGCCGCACCCCGCACAAACGCCACTGGCTCATCCAACGCCTTGTGCAAAACTTCAAACGACGCAGTCGGCTCGGATAGGTCGATGATGGCACGCTCGACTGCCTTGATCCAATCATTGTTGGCTATTTCTGGTTTCTTTTCATATGTTGATGTTGAAGAGGGCAATACATGGAGACGCTGGAGTAAACGTCCGGCCGCTGCAGCTTTCTTGAGACTCTTAAACGTGCTTTGAATGAATGGTAGATTCGTCAAAAGAAACGAATGATCGTCCCGGGTTGAAATTGCAATGGGATATATGGTATCGTCAGCACTTGGGAGAACTACTTTGCCCGTTTCCTCGTCGACCAAATAGAGGTACAATGGGTCGCCAGCACTAAGATGTGAAACAATGGCGCCCACGCCGCTTCCTTTGACCGTTTGTAGCTTTTTGCCCGTATTCCACAAATTTGCCAAAAACGATGTGAATTTGGCTGGATTTACATCGTCCAGTGATTGGTACGGCAAAACTACAAACGACGTCGGCACCGACACTTCGAAAGCTTCCAATAACCCAGATACCACTTCATTTTGAAGGTTGAAAACTGCCGTATTCATCTCCGCGACGGCATTATCTTGAGTTATGTGACGCAAAATCTCGCCCTCATGCAACTCCGACAAGCTGGAAAGGACTTTCGCCTGGTTTTGAACCAACTCCTCCATTGCATCAGTCAAGGCACTGGTGTCTTTGATACCAGTAAAATATGGGTGGTTCAATACAGCCGTTGCACTCCATCGCTCAGTTGGATCAACAACCAACAACCGCTTGACCAAATCATTGGCATCTTCACCGACAATAAATGTATCAATTCGTTGTCTCAACTTCTCGTCTGTCCATGTTGCTGCCTTGTGCATCCGATCTAATACCACATTTTGGTTGATATCCGTGGGGACTAATTCTTCGCCACTCAGCATTTGAAACATCATGCAACCAAACGACCACATGTCCACTGCCGTCGATGCCTTGACCAGAGAATACGGCAAAGTAGTGACGTCACAACCATCCCGATAAGCCTTGACGACATAAGTGCTATTTACTTGGGTTTTCTTCAATTTCGAGATTTCGTGATCTTCTCGTCCCCAGTAGGTTGTGTATTTTTCTACGTCGTCGGCTGCCTCGAGGTTGTGGAACATTTCTATAACAATTTACTCTGAGCCTAGAATTGTGCCGCCATCAGGATACCTGGCGGTAAAATGCCCGAACTGACTTTGGCTCCTAGTGGCTGGTAAATGCGGACTGCAGCATCGAAATCGATCAATTTCAACTGATTTTGAAGACGCAGCACATTGAGTTTCTTCAAATCTCCATGTACAAGGTCTTGTTTGTGCAATACTTGGATACCATGGAGGACTTCGCTCAAAAGACTCTTGGTTTTGTTGTAGTCCGGGCGTTCTTTCAGGAAAATATCCTCCAAACTACGGTCTGCTGCAGGCAAAACCAACACATGACGGAAATTGGCCATCGAGAAATCTCCATTGATTTTCAAAGTTGGCAAATGGGCCTGAAAGACGCCTTGCTCCAAGGAGGATAATTGATGAAGCACAACATCAGACTGCAATAGCTTCCTTGTCTTAATTTCTCGATCATACTCGTTTGAATTCCGCATGAATTTCAACGCTACTTTGAGCTTTCCACCAAAATGCTGACGACAGTAGTTCAAATATTCTCCTTCCGACAACGATCCATTTTGGTCTTTGTCCCACAGTTGAAATTCCGCCTGCCATTTTTCTTTTTCGCGTTTCTAAAATGACGACATATTAGCAACTAATAGGATTGACATTTCTACCAGGTTTCCTTTGATTTTTGCATCGTGTCCCAAAATTGCGTTGCACTTTACAAAACTTGCCTTGTCCAAATCTCCACAGGCATTTTTGTGTTGTTGAAATAGTTGGGCACAAATGCCATGGTCGTACGCCATCACAACAACTGCTGTTTTACTAATGTGCACAGGTGGGCCTTCGAATATTTCATATCGGCCACAGAAAAAAAGCCGGTCGTTCAAATAGTTGCGTGAGGCCGCGTCGGTGATTTGAATGACTTCTCGGCCATGTTTGTCTTTGCCAAAGGCTAATTCTCGGAGCAATTCTTGGCTGCACGATGCAAATTTCTCGTCATTCAATATAGACTCGAGGCAGCTCAGACGAACATTTACATCAACTTTATGGGTCACATCCATAAACGACGCCCAGGAATACGAGTAATCTTGACGCTGTACCAAATTGCCGTCTTGGACTTCGACTGGTAAGTCCACTCCCAGCATGTTCATTGCCGACTCGTGCTTTAAGTATTCTGCACAACATTCGACAAGGGGCTGTCCATCCTAAGAAGTTGGATTACCCCCAAACCATTTAAATTCCACACTCACATCGTTAGTAGAGCGATAGGTCACTTGGGACTCTAGAATTGCAGCCAGTGCAGCGAAATTCTTCGATGAATAGAATACTCAACACCCTAATTCACTAAGTCAGGTACGCAACAACGTCACGCAACCATTTCAATGATAATATCATTACGCTCGGAAAGAAGACGGACAGTTTCCAAGTCATCCTTTCTTATGGCATACGATAGTGCAGTCATACCCCCCTAATAGTGACGATAAGCAAATGATGATGTCATAGTCAAAACACATAACAAGTCAAGAGATACTCAACGTACCTTATCCACAACATTGATGTCGACGCCACCGTGATCCAAAACCATCCGCAAAACTTCCGCATCGCCTTTCTCAATTGGATACATGACGGCTGATTTACCAGACTAATCGCAACAACACATGAGACGAACAACGCAAACGACAAAGCATCGATCAACACACTCTGCAACCGTTTCGTCAATCAAAGTTGACACCGACAGAACGTTTATGAGAGCCAGATCAATGAACACAACGCGTCAAGAGAAACTGCAACGTACTTCTTTATCCACGAGATTGATGTCGACGCCACCGTGGTCCAAAAGCATCCGCACAACTTCCGCATGGCCATTCTCACATGCACACATAACGGCTGATGTACCCGACTAATCGCAACAACACATGAGACGAACAACGCAAACGACAAAGCATCGATCAACACACTCTGCAACCGTTCCGTCGATCAAACTTGACAACGACAGAACGTTCACGAGAGCGAGATCAATGAACATAACGCGTCAAGAGATACTGCAACGTACTTCATCCACAACATTGACGTCGACGCCACCGTGATCCAAAAGCATCCGCACAACTTCCGCATGGCCATTCTCACTTGCATAAATGACGGCTGATTTACCCGACTAATCGCAACAACACATGAGACGAACAACGCAAACGACAAAGCATCGATCAACAGATTGTGCAACCATTCCGTCGACCAAAGTTGACACCGACAGAACGATCACGAGAGCCAGATCAATGAACATAACGCGTCAAGAAATACTGCAACGTACTCAACCCCAACATTGATATCCACGCCACCGTGGTCAAAAAGCATCCGCACAACTTCCGCATGGCCATTCTCACATGCAAACATGAAGGCTGATTTACCAGACTAATCGCAACGCCACGTGAGACGATCAACGCAAACAACAAAGCATCGATCAACACACTCTGCAACCGTTCCGTGGACCAAAGTTCACATCGACAAAACATTCACGAGAGCCGGACCAATAAACATAACGCATCAAGACATACTCAACGTACATTATCCCCAACATTGATGTCGACGCCACCGTGGTCCAAAAGCATCCGCACAACTTCCGCATGACCAGCCTTACTTGCACACATGAGAGCTGATTGGCCTTTCTAATCGCAACAAAACGTGAGACGAACAACGCAAACGACAAAGCATCGATCAACACACTCTGCAACCGTTCCGTCGATCAAAGTTGACTTCGATAGAACGTTTACGAGAGCCGGACCAATGAACATAACGCGTCAAGAGATATGCAACGTACCTTATCCCCAACAATGATCTCGACGCCACCGTGGTCCAAAAGCATTCGCACAACTTCCGCACGGCCATTGTCACATGCACAAATGAGGGCTGATTTGCCATACTAATCGCAACGCCACGTGAGACGATCAGCCCAAACAACAAAGCATCGATCAAAACACTCTGCAACCGTTCCGTCGATCAAAGTTGACTTCGATAGAACATTTACGAGAGCCGGACCAACGAACATAACGCGTCAAGATATACTGCAACATACTCATCAACAACATTGATGTCGACGCCACCGTGATCCAAAAGCATCCGCACAACTTCCGCATGGCCATTCTCACTTGCATACATGAGGGCTGATTCGCCATACTAATCGCAACAACACGTGAGACGATCAGCGCAAACGACAAAGCATCGATCAACACACTCAGCAACCGTTCCGTAGATCAAAGTTCACTTCGATAGAACATTTACGAGAGCCGGACCAATGAACATAACGCGTCAAGAGATACTGCAACGTACCTTATCCCCATCATGGATGTCGACGCCACCGTGGTCCAAAAGCATCCGCACAACTTTGGCATGGCCATTCTCACATGCAAGAATGAGGGCTGATTTGCCATACTAATCGCAACGCCACGTGAGACGATCAGCCCAAACAACAAAGCATCGATCAACACACTCTGCAACCGTTCCATCGACCAAATTTGACACCGACAGAACGTTCACGAGAGCCAAACCAATGAATATAACGCGTCAAGAGATACTGCAACGTACTTCTTCTTCCACGAGATTGATGTCGACGCCACCGTGGTCCAAAAGCATCCGCACAACTTTCGCACGGCCCCTCTGACTTGCATACATGAGGGCTGATTCGCCATACTAATCGCAACAACACGTGAGACGATCAACACAAACGACAAAGCATCAGTCAACACACTCAGCAACCGTTCCGTGGATCAAAGTTCACTTCGATAGAACATTTACGAGAGCCGGACCAATGAACATAACGCGTCAAGAGATACTGCAACGTACCTTATCCACAACATTGATGTCGACGCCACCGTGGTCCAAAAGCATCCGCACAACTTTCGCACGGCCCCTCCGACTTGCATACATGACGGCTGATTGGCCTGACTAATCGCAACAACACGTGAGACGATCAACACAAACGACAAAGCATCGGTCAACACACTCTGCAACCGTTCCGTGGATCAAAGTTCACTTCGATAGAACATTTACGAGAGCCGGACCAATGAACATAACGCGTCAAGATATACTGCAACATACCTTATCCCCAACATTGATGTCCACGCCACCGTGGTCCAAAAGCATCCGCACAACTTCCGCATCGCCATTTTCACATGCACACATGAGGGCTGATAGGCCATACTAATCGCAACAACACGTGAGACGATCAGCCCAAACAACAATACATCGATCAACACACTCTGCAACCGTTCCGTCGATCAAAGTTGACTTCGATAGAACATTTACGAGAGCCGGACCAATGAACACAACGTGTCAAGAGATTATGCAACGTACCTTATCCCCAACATTGATGTCGACGCCACCGTGGTCCAAAAGCATTCGCACAACTTCCGCATCGCCATTCTCACATGCACATATGAGGGCTGATTTGCCATGCTAATCGCAACAACACGTGAGACGATCAGCCCAAACAACAATGCATCGATCAACACACTCTGCAACCGTTCCGTCGATCAAAGTTGACTTCGATAGAACATTTACGAGAGCCAGACCAATGAGCATAACGCGTCAAGAGAAACTGCAACGTACTTCTTCTTCCACGAGATTGATATCGACGCCACCGTGGTCCAAAAGCATCAGCACAATTTCCGCATGGCCCTTCAGACTTGCATACATGAGGGCTGATTTGCCAGACTAATCGCAACAACACGTGAGACGATCAGCGCAAATGACAAAGCATCGATCAACACACTCTGCAACCGTTCCGTCGATCAAAGTTGACACCGACGGAACGATTACTCGAGCCGGACCAATGAACAAAACGTGTCAAGAGATACTGCAACGTACTTCTTCATCAACAACATTGATGTCGACGCCATCGTGGTCCAAAAGCATCCGCACAATTTCCGCATGGCCCTTCAGACTTGCATACATGAGGGCTGATTTGCCAGACTAATCGCAACAACACGTGAGACGATCAGCGCAAATGACAAAGCATCGATCAACACACTCTGCAACCGTTCGGTCGATCAAAGTTGACACCGACGGAACGACTACTTGAGCCGGACCAACGAACATAACGTGTCAAGAGATACTGCAACGTACTTCTTCATCAACAACATTGATGTCGACGCCATCGTGGTCCAAAAGCATCCGCACAACTTCCGCATGGCCATTCTCACTTGCATACATGAGGGCTGATTTGCCAGACTAATCGCAACAACACGTGAGACGATCAGCGCAAATGACAAAGCATCGATCAACACACTCTGCAACCGTTCCGTCGATCAAACTTGACACCGACGGAACGATTACTCGAGCCGGACCAACGAACATAACGTGTCAAGAGATACTGCAACGTACTTCTTTATCCACGAGATTGATGTCGACGCCATTGTGGTCCAAAAGCATCCGCACAATTTCCGCATGGCCCTTCTTACATGCAAGAATGAGGGCTGATTTGCTATACTAATCGCAACAACACGTGAGACGATCAGCGCAAACGGCAAAGCATCAATCAACACACTCTGCAACCGTTCCGTCGATCAAAGTTGACACCGACGGAACGATTACTCGAGCCGGATCAATGAACATAACGCGTCAAGAGATACTGCAACGTACTTCTTCGTCCACGAGATTGATGTCGACGCCATCGTGGTCCAAAAGCATCCGCACAATTTCCGCATGACCCTTCTTACATGCAACCATGAGGGCTGCTTCCACGAGATTGATTTCGACGACATCGTGGTCCAAAAGCATACGCACAATTTCCGCATCGCCATTCCAACTTGCCCACATGAGGGATGATGTGCCATTCTAATCGCAACAACACGTGAGACGATCAACACAAACGACAAAGCATCGATCAACACACTCTGCAACCGTTCCGTCGATCAAAGTTGACTTCGATAGAACGTTTACGAGAGCCAGATCAATGAACATAACGCATCAAGAGATACTGCAACGTACTTCTTCATCAACAACATTGATGTCGACGCCACCGTGGTCCAAAAGCATCCGCACAACTTCCGCATGGCGTCTCGCAGTTGCATACAAGAAGGCTGATACGCCATTCTAATCGCAACGCCACATGAGACGATCAGCCCAAACGACAAAGCATCGATCAACACACTCTGCAACCGTTCCGTCGATCAAACTTGACTTCGATAGAACATTTACGAGAGCCGGACCAATGAACATAACGCGTCAAGAGATACTGCAACGTACTTCTTTATCCACGAGATTGATGTCGACGCCACCGTGGTCCAAAAGCATCCGCACAACTTCCGCATGGCCATTCTCACTTGCATACATGAGGGCTGATTTGCCATACTATTCGCAACAACACGTGAGACGATCAGCGCAAACGACAAAGCATCGATCAACACACTCTGCAACCGTTCCGTCGATCAAAGTTGACACCGACGGAACGATTACTCGAGCCGGACCAATGAATATAACGCGTCAAGAGATACTGCAACGTACTTCTTCTTCCACGAGATTGATGTCGACGCCATCGTGGTCCAAAAGCATCCGCACAATTTCCGCATGGCCATTCTCACTTGCATACATGAGAGCTGATTTGCCAAACTAATCGCAACAACACGTGAGACAAACAACGCAAACGACAAAGCATCGGTCAACACACTCTACCAACAGTTCAATTATGAATCGACCAATATTTTGTCAGAAAGTGATAAATCGTTTACGAAAGAAACGGCAGTCCTATCTTACCTTGCCACATTTGACTTGAATGTTATCACGAGACAAAAGAAATGCCATTGCTTCGTTCCTGCCAAGCTCGCAAGCATACGCCAACGCTGTTCTCGAGTCCTAGAAATCATGGCTTATAAAGTTTTCTATGCACAAGGACAAATACCTCATCACCATTGTCGTCTTCAATTTTCCCTTCAGCGTTGACGTCGACATGACCTGCGTCCAAGATGGCCAGCATGTCGTCCACGCGGCCTGCTTTGACTGCCTCCAGGAGGTCTTCAACGGTGTATTCTCGCATGGGTTCCTACGTTCTCGCATGAGCTACCACATCGTCTCGCTTTCTCACGACCATCTCAAGCTTCTCCACGTTCCGCTTTCAACTGGTGTCAAAACGAGGAATGATGAGGTTGAGTCAGCCCACCTCTGGACCACAACAAAATTTCAAGGCTTCTGATTGGCTCAATTATTTTACATTTGCCCTACAAGGCATACAAAGTCGTGATGAAATTTAATGTGCTCATTTTTAACCTTTGTCTTCACGACCCAAACCGATGTCAGCTGCGATACTGTCTGCTTCGACGATCCTGCACTCGACGTCCGATCGACGCCTGAACTCTTAGCGAACGGCCCATTCACGTCTGCTCCTTCCGCTGCCTTTATTGCGTGAGACTCTTGTCATTGACCAAGGCGCTGTGGACCTGACCCAACACACTCTTGTATTTAACGACCATCGATGACACCCACTCGACGATCAATGTTCGTTTGACCATCGTGGAGACGTTTTCTCAGTCGGCCATGCTCATGCCAGGCTCGTCCTCAACGAGCACCACGACGCGCTGCTCCAGTCTAAGGCCAAGTCAATGGCTCTGGTTTGAGTTTGACACGAACTCGATGTCGCCCAGTCGGCTGTTCGCCAACGTAGTTGTCGCCCGTTAGTTGTTTGGATATGCTGGCAAACACAGGACGATTGCGACGGACCAAGTGGCGTCAAACTGCCGACGACATTCGTGTCTTCTGTCCTCGGGATTGACTACAATGCCACCATGTCGATGCACTAA
>VJMH01000070.1:0-61128 GCA_009835185.1 Aphanomyces stellatus
GCCCCAGCGGGTGTTGCTCGGCGGGGGGGGGCCGCTGCTGCGGTCGCCGCCGTATCCGCCGCTGCGTTCACCGTAGCCGCCGCGGGCGCCGCCACCGCCGCGCCTGTCACCTCCGTGGTCGCTGCCGCGGTCGCTGCCGCCGCCTTCGTGTTCGCGGCCGCGAAGGTGCGGCGGCACATAGCGTGATCGTGGTTGGTCTCCGTCCATTAAATTTGGGTTTTGCGTCTGGTGGTGGTTGGGCAGATTCGTGTTTTAAACACCTCCAGACAATTCGACGTTTGAAACCCCGACGATGCCTGGGCGACGCGGCTTCTCGCGCATTTAAAACACGTTTTAAACTATTTTCACCAGTCTCTTAGAAACCATTGGTTGCGCGGTCCTCGTCCCAGAATGCAGGTCGCTTTTCTGACCGCTCACCCTTTGCCTTTTCTGCGAACGCGCCCGTCGCCCGCCGCCGCCGCGTCTCTTCTCGCACCGCTTGCCGCGAAATGGTTTGGGACCACATGGCAGGCTGACTTGAGGGTTGTCTCCATGGTATAGACGGTCGCTTGGTGCCTCTTCTTTGACTTCGACTTGCTATTGCACAGCAAAGACAACCAATTGGGACGACCTGCAACCTGCGACGGCGCAGGGCGCGGTCCTTTCGCCTAACATTGAACCACCTGCATCGATGATGGTCTCTCCTTGAGTGGCTGTCCAGGAACATCCAAGCCCGTGCAAGGTGGACGGTGGTGACCTCGGGACTGTACAGACGTGGCTATCAAGCCACGAGTAGGTCGCTTCCCACGCTGCAAAAAAGCGGCATTCCATCTTCAAGGTGGACATCTCATGGTGAATGCGACGAGCTCTCTAGGACTCGATGGGATCCGATTGGGTTGCCAAGACAGTGGAAGTGAGTGGAACATACTCGTGTTCCTGCGTCTTGTTGACTTGATGGGGTCGTTGTATCGATTGAGAGTCGAAAATAAATCGGCATGGCGCCGCTGACACACGGAGAGCAAGCACTCTAGATTCGTTGGAAGATGGCATGTGGACTGGCTTGTTCAACGTCAATGAAACATACCTAATTGAAGGATTTGGCCTCAACATTCGATAAAGTAGACTTCCCCAGGAAGTTTGGGCAGAATGCAAGGGACTGCACCCTCTGAAACAACACCCACACCACCAACAAAGCAACACACAAAGCAATCGTTCTTGGCCCCGGCAAAGGCACGAGGCACCGCCAAAAAAGAATCTACGAACCTCTTGCAAAAGTCTACCGATGCGTGGCAAACTTAATCGTGACAAGTATCTGAGGCCAAAACGCTGTTTTTGGTATTGATTTGCGTTGATTTCAATGGTAGGATGCCACGTCACGAGTCCGACCTTGGTGTCGACAAGCCGTCAGAAAGGCATCAAAGGCAGTGTGACTTTGAACGATGCAATAATGAAATGGAGTCGCATTTGATCGCCCCCCTCACCTCCACCGCAAGGGAATTGGAAGTGACATCTAAGGCCTTGACGCATCAACACCGAAAAGACCATTGGCATTGTGCGTGCATTCTCGAATGGAAAAGGAAATCCTGCTGAGCAAACTTGTGCTATCTTGCCACGGAACATACTTTAGAGGGTGACTGTAGCGCCTCCACATTCAACAAGCAATTTTCCCCAGGAAGTTTGAGAGAGATTGTACAAAATGTCAGAGGTTTTCTTGAAGGACTTCTGCGAAAGAAGTGATACTCACATATAAAATTATATAGGAAGGCAAAATAATTCGTTGAGAGAAGTACATCTTGCGATCCAAGACCCTCAAGCCGTCATGTTGGTCCCGTTCACCAAGTTCAACGGCGCCGGCAACGACTTTGTTCTCGTCGACAACCGGACGCTTGGGCTCCACGTCACACCGGCTCAGGCCATTCGAATCTGCCACCGGCAGCGCGGTGTCGGCGCCGACGGACTCCTCCTTCTCCGCGACTGCGGCTCCGGGGCCGCAGACTTTGCATGGGAGTTCATCCAATGCGACGGGGACACGGCCAACATGTGTGGCAATGGCGCGCGGTGCTTTGTCCGCTTCGTCCACGGGCTTATGGGTCACACAAACCCCATCACGTTCGAAACGGGTGCCGGCGTCGTCTCGGCCTTCCTCAACGCAGCCGGAGACGTCTCCATCCGCCTACCATCCCCGACCGACCTGGTGCTGCATGCGTCGCTGGCACTGAGTTTTGACCCCCACGCGATCGTTCATTTCGTCAACACAGGGGTACGTGCTGACTGTCGGATATCCCGTAGACTTCGTCCGAGTAGGTTCCGCATGCCGTGCTGGTTGTGCCCGATGTCGACGCGATTGACGTCCTCGTGGCGGGAAAAGATGTGCGCCACCATGCCCATTTTGGCCCCAAGGGCACAAACGTCAACTTTGTGCAGGTGTTGAGATTGAACCACCTCCGCGCCCGCAGCTTTGAACGCGGCGTCGAAGGCGAAACACAGGCCTGTGGCACGGGCGTGGCAGCCGCGGCGCTCGTGGCCGCTCGCCTCCATGGCTTTACGTCGCCTGTCACGATTGATGTGCAGAGCGGCGCGGCGCTCACCGTGGCCTTTCAAGTGCTCGCCGATGGGACGTTTGCGGACGTGCAGCTGGCAGGTCCTGCCGTCGCCACGTTCACAGGCATCATCGAAGTGTAATAAAGGGATTGATTGGTTGGGACGAGTGGAATGCGAGGCTGCATTTCCGACTGTCAAAAGGAGGACGTTGTCGCACCGTGTGAGTCAAATTACGAGGATTCACAATTCTGACGATGTGATCGGAGGTTTGATTGGGCGATGCCCAAATACCCAACCAATGAAACAAACCAAAACGCGGTCGCCATTTTAGCGAAAAACGACCAAGGGGCACTCTTGCCTCTGCTTGCATTTTCCTGCCAAAAGTGGAAAATGGCCCCAAAATGCCTTGGAGTCGAGAGTTTGATTTGCACCTCATACCCTTGCTCAGCCAAGTTATTGCTTATCGCCACATCACGAGTTTGAACCCGGTGTCAAAACTGTGGGAAACCCGAAGAGTGAGATCGTTGAAACAACAAAGTGTTGGTTTGAGAAGGGCACATCGATCGTAAGCTCGTCCGACTTGGCGCAGTGGGAGAAGCGATTGGTCGTGCACGCGGCCCTGCCCAAGCGATTAGATTCTACAACTGCGTTACCACTCGACCCTTTGCCGTCACTGCCTTGGCTCTTGAGTTCTACGTTTAAACGTGTGAGTCGAACCATTAACCATATATTAAACCACCGGATTCGACGATTTGACGCAGAGTCGAAGTGCTAGGTCGAAGTATGTGTTGGTCGAAGTTTGGAATCGTTTGACCCAGATTTCCTCATCCACTTGCCGCTTGCTCCACAGCTCAAGATTCAAGATGCCGATCGCATGAATTCACTCGATATATGTAGTACTGCTTACTTGGAGTCGTATGGTCGCCGATGCCGTGTATGCCTCATGAACCAAGCCCCATGGCACAGAGTGTCCAGCGCTGAGGTACCTTCGAACTTCGAATCTCGGCGAAAAATAATACGTTCTCCAATCACTATACTTTATTTGTGTTTCCACACAGGATTGGGTAAAAAAAGTGTTGCACTTGGTCAAAACTTATAATACGTAGTTCCGTGCAGCTCACTTCTCATTTCGGAACGTTTCGACAAGTGAGCATGTCGTCGATGACGATTGAACCGATGGAGATCGATACGTCGTACATGGTGCACCCTGCGACGCCCGGGTCGTCCTCGACGCCACACATTGGCCTTGACCACAACAACCTCGTCGTGGGCAAGTGGAAGTCGGGCATCCTCGGCTGCATGAACGGCGATCTCGTGCCCAATTGCGCCATGCCCACCATCTGCCCATGTGTCGCCGTCGCGCAGATCGTCCACCGCGTCGGCATGTACAAGTATTGGACCGCGCTCGCCGTCTTCACCGTTCTCCTCATGGTCTACGCGGCCTGTACGACCTGCGACGCGCTCAACTGGAGCCGCTACTTTGTCGTGCCGATGTGGGGCACAACGTTCCTTGCGCTCCTCCTCGTTGCCTACGTCCGCCGCAATTTTCGCAAGCAGTTCCAGATCCCTGGTTCAACCTTTGAAGACATTGCGTGCAGCTGCTTCTTCTCATGCTGCGTCATCGGTCAAATGGCGACGCACTGCGAGGCCTACACGCCCGCCCAGTGCACGTTTGGCCCCAAGGACACCCTTCCTGGGTACAACCGCCACGCCTAAGCTAGAGTGTATTTAACCAAATTCATACCAACAAGTGCATTTTGTCCCATGTCGCCGTCATTTTCCCTTGGTGGACACTCGGACGCATTACCTTGGGACACGAATTCCTTCCTTTCCCACGTGGGTGGTCTGTACTTGACCCCTGATCTTGGCCTGCCTCTAACATAATCCCGACTCATTTTCAACTTCTCGCACACAGACGACGGTGATAGTCATCGCCAGCCACAAATGTGGAGTCATGCCACTCCTGCACCCAGTACGCAGTCATTGACGCGCGATGTACCCAAGAGTAAGCCGGCTTTGTGTCCACTGTGGAGGATGGTCGTAGTCACCTCTGGGTTGGCCATTGGTTTCGTCGGCGTTGCACCAACCCCAATTGTCGTCTCTACCACCGGGGCCCTTCATTTTGCGGACTCGGGCGCCCCACTTGCAAAGTACCAAAGGTCGAAGGAAGTGGTTGGCTACCGTCCGTTTTTGGTTGTGTTTGCCACTTGGTTGTGCGAGACGATACTGAATTGTTGGCCCTCGATATATTTTTGTGGGAAAACGGACGGACGACGTTGTGTGGGGGGTTTCGCAGCGAAACAGTCCACTGTGCAGATCGAAACAGCCGTGCGTGCTTGGATACCTCCGATCTCTGCGGCCACCAAAAAACGGCACGAGCATGTCTCGCCCACATTGTACAACTTCCATCGCGTCTTGGTGATGTCGTACGCCCCGTCTCTGCTGGGGCACGCAAGAAATCCGTCGTTTTTCGAGATCGATTTTAAATCCCCATGCGCTTTGAGCTAGAGAGATTGGAGGGAAAGTCGTAGCCAGTCATCCCACGACTGGCAATATCGCAAATAGATTCGAGTACAACTTGGTCTTAAGTACGCAGACCCGGACTCGTGGCTGGATCAACGACGCATTCCAATATGTGTGTCGACCCGCGCGAGATTCGACTGTAAAAACAGAAAATCGAGACGCCGCTCTCGATCGAGGCGAGGTTTTGCACGTGATTTCTGGCCTCTTGTCGACCGTTGGGCTACTTGGTCCAAACCTGTAAAGCAGTGGGTCGTCCGACCGTTTTCATCCTCAACAACACTTCGATTACCATTCAAGAATTGACGTCATGGCAGCCATTGAAAGCCCCCATCCATTTGAATCGTCGTCGCCGCTTCCTGACCTTCCCCAGCACCGCCAACTCCTCGACGACAACGAATCTGCCACGATCCCTCGACCACGCCGTATATCTATCCTCGCCCTTCTCCCGAGTCACGATCACTTGGTAGGTTCCTTTGTTGCACGCATCCCCATGCGCCAATGCATTGCCGAATGCATCGGGTACCTCATCCCTTCCCTTATCATGCCTCAATATCGAGGCCAGGACGGCTATCTTTGTTGCTGTTGGCAACGGCGGTCAAGCCCAAGTCGTGCTCCGTCAACTCATGTCCCCTTCTCCCGACAGCCTCGCCACCACTGATTGGACATCGCTCTCCACGAGGTTTCCTCCGTCGACATTCGTATTTCAACAACC
The DNA here is from genome assembly GCA_009835185.1 of Aphanomyces stellatus. Classification (NCBI taxonomy): domain Eukaryota; phylum Oomycota; class Saprolegniomycetes; order Saprolegniales; family Verrucalvaceae; genus Aphanomyces; species Aphanomyces stellatus. The sequence goes on from VJMH01000070.1 coordinate 5,756, forward strand.
CCCTTCTCCTAGCTACGGCTTGGGACTCATGCTTGGTGCCATGGTGTCCCAACGGATCAGTGGCGCTCACCTGAACCCTGCGATTTCATTGGTACGTGGAACATCCTTTCATGACGTCATCAAATGTCCTAGATGATGTGCTACCTCCACCGCCTCCCGTGGGCGTCGTTGCTTTGGTATGGACTTCACCAGTGTCCAGTGTGTCGTCGGGTTGTAAATGTCGACTAGGTACACGTTGGCGCAATTGATTGGTGCGTTTCTTGGGTCGTTCCTCGCCGTGGCTGTCTACGCCCCCCTTCTCTACAAGGTGAACGTGTGGAACCAAACGACCGCAGGTGCAAATTCCAACCATCCATTTTTTCTCGTGTCACGAGCTTGTAGGTATTTTTGCCACGTTCCCCCAACCCTACGAAAGCTGGCCCGGCTGTTTTCTCTCGGAATGTGTGGCCACGGCGCTCTTTGCCTGCGGGGTCTGTGCCATCGTGGATGAAAAGAACACGACACTCGTAAGATCGTCTCGGTCTCCTGGCCATCCATTTCATTGGACCTCGACGTGCAGACCCATCGACCCCTCCTCCTCGGCCTCTGCTTGATGACTGTGGCCATGAGCATGGGACTCAACACTGGCTTTGCCATGAACCCCGCGCGTGATTTAGGCCCTCGCTTCATGACGTGGTGCACGGGCTGGGGTACGGTCGTCGTCGCATTCCCACATTGGTCATTCCAACCATAGACAGCGACGGGTTTGCCAACTGGTACTATGTGATTCCGATCGTGAGCCCTTGCTTGGGGGCCCTTGCAGGCGCAACACTCTACGGCTTGGCCACGTACGGCGACAAGGCGTCTTAAATCCTCCTCCTCTCGTGGTGCCACGTCATTCGCCTTTGACATCTCAACCGCCTAACCTGAAAAAGTCTATATATTTTCACTCGCTGTTGGTCGTTTACACACATATACTAGTTCAGCTTCATGTAGCCCTTTTGGTGGCGTTGCATGCCAAGGCCAAACCCAACGCCGAGGCACACAAATGCACCCAAGAGGACAATCGCCATGTAGAGCATCGTGGACGCGCCTTCGTTGCTCGTGATAAACGTAGGCATGACGACCGCCGCATCAAAGTACCCGACTTGTTGGAGCCACCACTCGGGGTAAAACAACGACTGCGGTGTGATCGTCTCGGCTGTCAAATTGTGCATGTAGTAGCCATCGTGGAACGTCGTGACCAGCCGGCCAAAGAGGTCGACAAACGCTTCGTGTGTTGTCGTCGCATACGCCGCCGAGGTTTCCGTGAGGTACCGACGCGTGGCTTCGTCAGTCGTGAGTGCCTTCAAGTTGAGCGCGACTGTCGCATGTTTGGCCAAAAATGTGTCTTCAAGCTCCGCCTGGACAGCTTGCACAAGCGGGATTGTGTACTTGTAGAAATGCGACGCCCAGTTGCCTACCATCGCGAATGCCCAAAAACTCGTGTTGTGGTCGTAGCGATGCAACGACCCGCGGCTGTAGAGCTCAGGCACTTGGGCCACCTTGGTGTAAATTGGAATGTACGCCGTGGCATGGGGCCCATATTGGCCAAAGAGAATGTGGCCGAGCGAGGCATCCGTTGGGCTCGCGACCGTCACAAACGAATAGCTCGACCGAAAGATCGAAATCGCGCGTTCAAAATGACCGTCCAACGCGCGTTGCTTGGTCATGTTGCCGTTGCCGTTGATGTCTACATAGTCGAATCCAGATTAATCCGTGTATGCTACCAACAGCAACAAAACATACCATAGCGATCGGGGTTGCCATACGGCCCCGCGGCAGGGCCTTGCGTCATGTCATAGTCTGTGCCTTCAAAATGATCGCGCAACCACGACATGAGCGCCGCCGGGGACACGGGTGCTGCCGCCTACACCCTCAATTGTCAGTCTCGAGAGATTCCCGTGGACAATATTGTCCAACGATTTGACCGACCTGAACCGAGACGGGGTAATCCATGCCAAACGTATCTGTGACGGGCGACAAGTCCAACGCTGGGTTGGCTTTGGTCAAGACACGCCACTGGCGGCGCGTGGCGTAGTACTGATCCGGCACAATCGGGTGGGCGTAGACACGGGTAAAGTCAAACGTGCCATTCACGGCCGGGTCGTACAACTTGGCGCGGATCGCCACGTCCACCATGTTGGTCGAGCCCATAAAGTTGTCCGAGTCGGTCAAGTTGACAGCGTGGATCACAAATTGATTCGCAATCGCTGCGACGTGGTCGTCAGGAAGCCGCTGGGCGACCCAGACGGCTGACGCGCCCGTGTCATCGGGGTGAATGTGAAACAACCAAATTTCGTTCGGGTCGGCCACGGTCAGCGACTCACCCGCTTCCATCGCGGCGCCGGGGCTGTCCCAGTCGGCGCCATAATAGCCATGCTCCTCGGCGAGGCTGCCCATGATGCGAATGGCGTCGCGGGCGGTCTTCGCGCGCTCCATCGCAACGTGCGTGAGCTCTGCCACGTCAAAGAGCGCTTTGCCGCCGTCTGAGACGGGCGCCGAGACGAGTCGACCGCCGCATGTCGATTCGCCCATCGAGACTTGGTGTTCGTTCATGATCCCGTAGAGGCCGGCCAAGTAACCAAACGTTGTGTTGACTTGGGGAATTTGCCCGATCGACGGCGACGGTTTCCAGTTGAAGACGCTCTTGTCCACGTTGGCTTCCTTGAAGACGTCGCCGCGTGCGTCCCCGACTAGACGACAACATGAGATTACAAGACGTAAAATGACAAAAGTACCGTAGCGAGGGTACTGCAAGCGAAAGCGGACAACGTCGCGCATTGCGCCGGCCTCAAATGTCTTTTGTGGGACCTTGCCAATGCGGTAGTCGCAGTTACCACAGTCGGCGCTGTGCACGGCCATGGGTGCCCCAGTTGTGGACGCCTACGAATGGAGGTGAGCGGCGCAACGGACCACGAGACGCTACCGACTTCCCCACAGCCATGATGGTGCAGGCATCGGCGATAGCCGGAAAAAGGGCAAGGATGACAAGAGGCGACAGCATGATGAATGCTCTGCGCGATCGGCAGGAAATACCAAAGTACTCCGTCGATGGATTTGTTGCGACGACGGATCTCAGTCGGGCGACTTCAACTGCCAAACGTACGATGGTTGTACGTTGTATGTTGAGCTGTATGTACTCTTAATCTCTTTATGTGAATGCATGAACAGTACAGCAGGGCAATGTACTGTTTCAGGGCAAGTGGGTGGCCAGGCCAGCCATCCCCAAAATAGTATACTAAACGGCAATGACTCTCGACGATTCGCCACGTCAACTTGAGGCAAACGAGGCAATGTCCCAATTTAAATGCTTGACACCAATTAAATTTAGTGTGTTTTTGAATATATTAGTGTGATGCCTTAGTTCATCAAACCACATCCCAATGAGATGTTGTCCATGTCCCCAAAGTGATGTCCCATGAGCTACTACTTTAGCATGTTCCTTGTGGCATCACAAGAACGATCAAGTGCAGCTGTCACACGCTGCTCCTGGTCAAGCTCTTCATACGGAAATTGCTTCGTTCTTCATCTCTCAGATGGTCAAGCAGTGCCCTGCCAAGGGACGATCACGGAATCATGCTCTTGCATTTTGCCTTCGTTGAAAACGAGAGGTGTTCTCGATGCTGACATGTATTCCCCGATGTTGAGTGCCCTTTCTTGCTGGTGTGATGGATCCAATCCCCAAACGGGGATTGGTCCACGCGTGAACCAATCCGATCGCATGTTAGACACCCAAATGGGTTTTGCCCAGTCAACGACAGGCAATGTCCCAACAGCCCAATCCCTTTGCAACCTGACACTCTTGTCCAAGGGAAGGTTCTTTGCATGATCACCAAGATGCTTTGTTCTTGGGTCTCATGGTTTCCATGGGCGCCGCCCGCCAAGAGAAGTCGCTGATGTGGCAGGATATATTGGTTGAAGACCTTCAAGAAATCGTTGCAACTTGGGACAATGGGACAAACGTGCAAAACTAGTCGTCGTCGTAATCATTTTTTATCCTTCTCCTACAAAATCAAAGTGCCATTGCAATATTATAACGTCATGATCTCCCTCATCCGCTCGTCGTCTTCTGCACGAGGGTCAACAACCCCGACCACTTTCCAATCCGACACCACTTGACCAGCATGCGCGCAGCCGCTGTGGCTTCCTTTCTCATTGGGCTTTGCGCGACCGTGGCATCCGCGGCGCGCCGCCCCGACACGGATCGATGCACTGCCATCCTCGTTGGCGCCAAGGTAAATGAACCTGTCCTCGACAGCCTGCCCCAACTCCGTTCCAGGCGTCGGCGACAGGGTCACCCATGACAACCCAAACCAACGACTGCGGCGACTGCGACTTTCGCTTGGTCAAAGTTCCCGCCAAGACGCACGCACCGGGTGCCACGCGCCCGATCATCCAAGTCGGTCAGCCATATCCCCGCTACGGTGCGTCGGCTCGGCTTTCCACCTTTTGATTCGTTTCAGTTGGCGACGACAAGGGCTCGGCATACACACGCGCCAATTTGGATCGCGGGCTCTTCAACTGGACAAACACGCCCATCATTGGCTCGATCCCGCAAGTCAACCACACGTTTGGCTACGTTGAAGGCGTCTATGGCATCATGAACGAGCACCAGCTCGGGATTGGCGAGTCCACATGCACGGGGCGATTTTGGGCCAAACCAGTTTCCGCGGGTGGGAAAGCACTTCTTGACATCACGGAGCTGTCGCGGATTGCGCTGGAGCGGACGACGACGGCGCGCGCGGCGGCGGCGTTGATGGGGGCGCTGGCCGAACAGTACGGGTACTACGGCGCCGACTGGGGCGACGAAGCTAGTGCGCTCGCGCAAGCAGGCGAGGCGCTGACGTTGACCGATCCCAAGGAAGCGTGGATGTTTCACATCCTCCCCGATGACACGGGCGCGTCAGCGATCTGGGTCGCCCAACGCCTCGCCGAGACGCACGTGGCTGCGATCGGGAATCAGTTTGTTATCCGACATGTCAACTTGACCGACCCAGCCAACTTTCTTGGCTCGGCCAATCTGTATGAGATTGCGGCGCGTCATGGCTTGTGGAACGACCACGACGAGTTTGACTTTACGCTTGTTTACGCACTGCCCGAGGGAACGAACCATGGAAGTCATTTGGGCATGACGCGCCGCGTCTGGCGCGTGCTCACATTGGTCAATCCAACACTCAAGTTGAATCCCCACACGGATGGCTACGGCAGCGACTACCCCTTTTCAGTCGAGGTAAGCCCAGTCGCTCTCAGCCATCCAATTCATGAGATTTGAGTAGCCCACCAAATTGTTGGAACCCGCCGATCTCATGCGCATTCAACGCGACCACTACGAAGGCACAGAATTTGATTTGACCCAAGGGCTTGCCGCGGGTCCGTATGGCGACCCGAACCGCTACAGTACCACCCGTGCACACGACGTTCGATTACGTCATCATTTGAATAGGTCCTGGCTCGGCCGTGGCGCCTGGGGGACGTTTTGAGCGGTCCATTTCAGTCTATAAGGCGACTTATTCCTACGTGACGGTCGCGCACCCGACAAACGTCAACCACGCGTTGCTCTGGTCCGTCGCCGAGCATTCCAACCCCAACCTGATATATGCCTCGTCCCAGGTTTGGACCGTACGCACCCTCGGAAACCATATACATGCCGATTTACCCCCAAGTGAGCGCGGTCCCAGACGTCGCTGGCCGCGGCTCGTTGCGTCAATTCGACGTCTCCACGGCCTTCTGGCTCAACGCTCTGGTTGGCAACTACGCCGCGCGGTACTACAAGTTTGCGCAACCCGTCGTCGCGGCCACGCAAGCCCAGCTTGAAGCCAGGGTCAGTCAAGGTACCCTCGTTTCCCCGTCGTGGCATCCAACATTGTTTGCTCGCCATAGCTCAAGCCGCAGTCCTCGATCGTGCCGACGCCATCTTTGCCGCCAATGGCACCGACGCAGGCGTGGCCTATTTGACCGAAACGAGCCACGGCTTTGCCAACGACGCCCATGCCACCTTCACGGCTCTCTTTTCGTCCCTCATGACCCAATTCCACGATGGCTACGTCTACTCGAATTTGACGAGCCAAGATTTAGGCGTCGTTGCGATGGGGTATCCCCAAGCGTGGCTGGACGCAGTGGGTTACTATGGCAAGTCGACGACGACGCCATCGATCGCAGCCTCTGTGTGGGAAGTCACAGGCCTCGTGGGTTATGCCGTGCTCGTGCTGCTGGCGGCAGCGCTCGGCTTTTTTGTCGGCCGGCGCAATGTTCGCGCGGCCACCGGTTACGCGCATATCAAGTAACCACGTGTGAAAGATGCACTTTTTGTTGTATCGAGCCTTGTTGGGCGCTTGGCCACCGATCCAACATAGGAGCAAGAGCGCAATAGAATATTAAACGAGAAAAATGTGCCAAATAAAAATATATGTCAAGGCGAGAGCTCGGTGATGTAACGATACGATCGCGGGCGGTTGCTGCGGCGACCCATCAAATACCCCAGAACCAAACACATGAGCGCAATTAATGCAATGGCCCCCCCGACGTCCGATGACGCAACGTGGGCGCAGGACGCAGTGTGGACAAAGTCGTCACCGTCACCGTTGTCGTCGTCACCATCGTCGTCGTCATCGTCCTTCGTCGAGGCGTTGTACATGTCCCAGGATGCGGTGACCCAGGCCCCCCACCACGTCGGATACACAATCGGCTCCACGTTGAATGCAGTGTTGCTCGTGCCGCCATCAAAGTGGTAGATGTGACCATCGTGCACCGTCGTCATGAGCTGACCAAACAAGTCATGCCACGCGATCTCAGCCTCACGGGCAAAGAGGTGGCCAGCACTCGTGAGAAACGCCGCGGCCGTTGCGTTGTCGACGGTCTCGAGTAGGGCTAGGGCGGTGCGGTGGACCAGTCGAAGGTCTATACATCGTCCATTTGAGACACCAAGAATGCAAGAGAAGCAGCACGTCGTACCACTGAGAGCTTGCGCTTCAACTTGCAGTTGCATCGCAGCCACAAGAGGTTGGGTCAAGCTGTAGAGAAAGGACGACGCGAGATTGCCTACCCGCGCGTGGTTCCAATAGGCCACGGACGCATTGAAAGCCCGCAACGAACCAGTTGACAACGATGTCGCGACTGACGTGGTATGGACAAACACGGGGGTGTAGACACTTGCGTCGGCCGCATACGGTGCAAACCTACCATTGTTGCCGTCAAGAGGACGGTACACATATGATGATGGTCAACCACAACAATGCGTGGATGGCAGAGATTGGGTGCAAGACTGCGACCAACGAGTACGAGGCGTCGGGCGACGAAAGGGCATGGGCAAAATGCCCGACATCGGTCGATTGGTCAACTTCTACACAAGACGATGAACTGTTGCGAAGTCTCGCAGTCGTACCGTACCGCCGAGGGCTTCCAAACGGCCCCGCGGCTGCCCCGAGCGTCAGATCCCACGCGGAATGTTCAAAGTGATCGCGCTGGATCTGCATCAACTCGAACGCGTCCACCAAATGGGTTGCCTAAATTTGCATGTGAAATCAACGTGGAATGCTACTCGATTGCGTACGGGAATGGAAAACGGGGGACGCGAGTCGAAAGTTGCAACCATGTTGGTGAGATCCAGCTGGGTCGTGTTGTCATTGTTGCCAGCACTGGAAACGTTGTTGAAATTGTTGCTGGCATTGGAAACTTTGCTGACATTGTTGCTGGCATTCAAACTTGAGCCTTCAACGTTGCTAATCAACGCGTACACGCGACGGACGCGGTGTCCGTGGACGTCGTCGCCATCTGTCGGAGGTGCAAAAGCCACGGCAAAGTCAAAGGGTGCATGACCATCCCAAAAGCCATTGCGGCGCGCGACATCGTACATGTTGGTCGAGCCCATGAAATTCTCAGTGGCGGTCAAATTGACATGACCAATCACAAACCGATTCGCGATCGCGACGACGTGGTTGTCGGGGACCCGCTGGGCGACCCAGACTGCTGACGTGCCCGTGTCATCGGGCAACACATGAAATACCCATCCCTCGACGGCGTCGGCCACGACCAGCGCGTCACCTGCCTGGCGCAACGCATCGTCCCCCGATCCGTCGTCGTCGTCGTCGATAAGATCCCAGTCCGAGCCGTAGTAGCCATACGTTTCCGCCAGGTGGCCCATGAGCAAGATGGCGTCTCGCGCCGTGGCCGTCCGTTCAAGTGCTACGTGCGTGAGCTCGGCAATGTCAAATGCCGCGCCACTGCTCTCTGGGATCATCGCGAGCTTGGCGGCGCAGGCGCTGCTGCCCATGGCTACTTGATGGTCGTTGAGCAAGCCATGCTGGGCGTCCAAGTACCCAAACGTCAACTTGGAGGGTAATGTCAAATCTGCCAGTAGCACGTGGGACGGTGGAAACAGGGTGTGGTTGGATTCGTGGGTACACGATGGGGACGTGGCCCGAGGGTCCAGGGAAGCACAGTCGCTGGAACGCGCGGCATAGGCCGGTGCGCGGTTAGGGTCCACTAGAGTGTCCGCCGTTAGTCATGCCAGTGTAGACTTGCAGACCGTAGCGAGGGTATTGCCGGGATGCTAAAAGCACGGGGCGGCTCGTGTTGTAGTTCGCCGTGGGAGGGACCTTGACGAGGCGAAAATCGCAGTCGGCACAGTTCATGGTGTGACCAATCAGTGGCGCGCCAGTGGCCGACGCCTGACAAAGCTAAGGTCAGAAGATCGCAAGGCTAGACTTGCCTTGGCCCCCACGAGGATGACCGTGCCATGTCGATGGGGCAATCCATGCGTGGATGGCGATACGAGGCACAAAAGGAGGAGGGTGCGCACGAGAGCGAGGCACCGAGACGGCATGGCTGCTGGGTTTGTTGCAACCTTGTTCATTTGCGATCTTTTTGTCGTTGCAAAAGGTGAACAGACATGCTTGACTTTGACTTGCCGAGTGCGTGTCCCAGGTGTGAGTTGAGCAACGTTGAAAGATATTGAAACGACTGTTCGTGGAGGAGAATTTCACCACACAGAAAAGATGACAACGAGCGGATCGAACACGTCGCCTTGTGCCTTCCCCACTTGGCTAGACAAATTCACCAACCCCTCCTCATCCCTTGCATCGCCTCCCGTTCCCCTCGCTGCCCCTTACAACCCAATGCACAAACAAGAAACACACACACTCCGAGTGGCGTTACAAGTGGATAGATGGCGACAATTGCATTATTGGATGACGGCGTACCCGCGTTGCGGTGGCGGACGCGCGCGACGGCCCAAATGGAAGCCAATGCCGAGAGTGACGACCACGAGGAGGGCAAACGCTGCCATGACGCCGCCTGTGACGACAACATCACATGAGTTGTCTGACGGCGCCTGTGGTTGCGCTTGATGGACGACGGTGACGGGTGATGATGTTGACGACGTGGCGTTGTAGTACCCGACGGCGTCGAGCCACCATTGGGGGTACCCCATGGGCTTGACGCTAAACACGGAGCTGGTCACGTTCGTGACGATGAACCCGTCGTGGAAACGCGTGATGAGGTCGGCAAAGAGTGACGCGGACGCGTCACGTGCCGCATTGGCAAAACTGTCGCTGGCCGTGGCCAAGTACGCGGCCAGTGCCTCGGCACCTTGTCCATCCAAGACAGCTTGGCCAAGCTCCTGCACCAACTGTTGGCCTGCGTTGCCACATACACCACGTCAGTAAACTCGACGCGAGTAGACGCAGACACACGTACCGTGGTAAAACGTCGTTTCCACGTCCTGCTGCGCGGCGGCCACGACCGGGTGGGCATATTTGTACCATCTTGTTGCGTAGTTGCCCACGAGGGCATTGGCCCAGAAGAGCGCCGATGTGTTGAACTTGCGCAGCGAGCCAAAGCTGGCGACTGGGGGCACGACTTCGGATTTGACATAGATGGGGACGTAGATGGTGGCGTGTGGCGCATAGGGTCCAAACCTATACGAGTATATGTATGACAGGGGTAGGGTTCAAGGTAGACCAGAGGATCGCGTTGTTGGGGTTTGTCGCGTCCAATGCCGAGACAAACGAGTACGTGGACGTAAACACCGAGATCGAGCGCTCGAAATGACCGCCGGGGGCGGCGTCGTGTCCAACCCCTACCCCCACCCATGAGACAAGACATATATAGCATGCGACAAACCATAGCGATCGGGGTTGCCATACGGTCCGGCGGCCGGGCCTTGCGTCAAGTCAAACGACGTGTTTTCGTAGTGGTCGCGTTGGAAGCGCATGAGGTCGAGCGGCGTGAGCGGGGCCGCAGTCTGCGACACGCGTGGTGACATCGCACAACGCGTCGTGACATACCTCGACCGAGAAGGGGTAGGTCGTGCCGTAGACGTCCGTGTCGGGTGACAAGGCCAGTGTAGGATTCGCGAGCGTCAACACACGCCAGACGCGGCGCGTCATCACGTATTGCCACGTCGGTGATGACGCATACACGACGGCAAAGTCAAACGGGACTTTGCCGTCCCAAAAGCCATTGCGCAACGCGACGCTGTAGAGATTCGTGGAGCCGAGAAAATTCTCGGAATCGGCGAGGTCAATCGCATGAATCACAAATTCGTTGGCGATCGCCGCGACGTGCGTGTCGGGCACCCGTTGGGCGACCCAGACTGCCGACGCGCCCGTGTCATCGGGCAGAATGTGAAACATCCAACCCTCTGTCGGGTCAGTCACGGTCAGCGCTTCGCCCGCGCCGCCATACGGATCCAACGAGTCCCATCCGCTGCCATAGTAGCCGTACGTTTCCGCCAAATTGCCCATGAGTAAAACGGCATCGCGCGCCGTGGCCGTCCGTTCCAGCGCGACGCGACCCAACTCTGTGATGTCAAAGTACGCAGCCCCGCCCAGCGACACTGGTTTGGACGCGAGCTTGGCGCCGCAGGTGGATTCGCCCATCGCCACTTGTTGGTCGTTTACGATTCCGTAGACGCCTTCGAGGTACCCGAATGTGTGGCTGACTTGGGGGATTTGAGCGATCGCGGATGTGACTGTCCAGTTGGTGAACCCGTCGTCGAGTAGTTTCTGGGAATAGGCTGGTCCGCGCGCCGAGCCGACTGGATGGGCTCCATGAGAAGCATGCTCATAGACGAGAGAGGGGTGTACCGTAGCGAGGGTACTGGGAGTTGAAGAGGACGATGTCGCGCATGGCGCCGGGGGCATGTGTCATGGGCGGGATCTTGACGAGACGAAAGTCACAGTCCGAGCAGTCGTTGCTGTGTGTCGTCATGGGTGTGCCACTCGCAGAGGCCTGCAGTTGAACCAGTCAATGGGAGGATAGAGGAGGCATCGCTACAATGTACCTTGGCCCCCACGAGTATGGCAGTGCATCGATCTTGACTCAAGCTTTGTCCCGAAACTTTGCACAAGAGTGCGAGAAGCGGCAATAAAATGCGCATTGTGCTAACACTGGAGAAGATCGCGCAATGCTGATTTGGAAAGGACTGTTCAAAGATCCAAATCGGGGTGTCGTGCTAAATTTCAATTGATGTCCGAGTGTAAATTGTATATAATTTACATTGTATTTGTTCCCTATGGAAATAAATACTCCGGAATTAGAGTATATCGCCTACTATTATAATGTTCACTCCGTCACGTACAACGAATCTAAATTTATATATATATATTTATGCCCAAATGCTTTGATTTTGTATATTTGGTTGTCCATCATATATTGAAGCACGGAATACCTGTTCGGGCGGTGAAATCCGAATATTATCCGGATGGTCCCTCCATGCAATTGGTTGGTGGCGACGGGGTAGGACCTGTGGAAACCCATACATGTATCCATTTTGGGAGGGTTTTCAGCGCCATCAGCTCGATCTATTTTCGCACAACAGCATTCAAGATGGTCACGGTCGCGACGGAAGCGAAGAAGACGGAGACGCCTCGCGGGAAGCCCGTGAGTGGGCGCTTCTGGAAGAAGCCCCAGACGCACAAGAACTCGATGATGTCGTTCAAGGCGACCAAAACATTGAGCACTACCTGGGACGAGAAGATGGCCGCGAAGGCCAAGAAGAAGGAAATGAAGGAGCTCGAGCACGAGATTGCGAACCGCAAGAAGCAGGAGAAGATCGACAAGCGCGTCGCCGCGGAAGAAAAGGAAAAGCGCCGTATGGCCAACGAGCTCAAGTCGGTGCAGGCGTCGGCCCAAGTGATCCGAAAGACGCACAAGCTCAAGACCATGAGCAAGAAGCAACTGCGCAACATCAAGAAGACTCGCATGAACAAGAATGGCCAAGTCGAACTCGTCTCGGTCTACACCAAATAATCGCTCTATTTCAATTAATAAGTATTCCTCCCACCACAACAATCTCTCGCTTCGCCGCGCTGGACGCGTTCGACATGCCGAATATGCCGAGTGTTGACCAATGTTACTTCAAAGGTCCGGATAAACCATTTATCCGGATGTTTCCAGCCCAACGATTGGCCCACACGAAAACCACTCACACCTTGAAGATGGCATCAGCGTTGGCGGCGCCGGCGTCGCTCGCACTGCGCGGGACCGTCGTGACCCACTTTGGCCAGCAGGATGCTGGACTTGTCGTCCCAACGGACGAGCAGGACTACGAATATGTGCTCGATTGGTATGTCATCTATCTATCATCATCGTCGCGCGACTGCAACGGCCTCGTGCTCGATGCCTCCGTAGCAAGACGACTGCGTCCAAGGAACACGTGATCTTGGCGCTCTCAGACAAGACAATACAAGCGCGCAGCTGTGGCACGCTTGCGTGCGAACGACAGTTTACGGCGCACAACGACACGATCAACGAGATCGTCGTCTCGGAAACGCAGCCATGGAGCGTCGTCTCGGGCTCGAACGACGGAACGATCAAAGTGTGGGACTTGCGGCAGAGTGCGCCCGTGGCCGCGCAGACGATTCAGGTTGGCAGCGAAGTGTGGAGCTGTTCGGTCGGGTGCGGTGACACGCTCGTGGTCGCGGGTGCCGACGACCGCGCCGTCTTTTTCGACTTGCGTACCAACCGCCGGGTATGTTCACTCGTTATGACGACTCACAATGACATGTCCAGTTGGGGCAATATGGCGAGTCGCACATGGACAACGTCACGCGTGTTCGCTTCTCGCCGTTTCGTCGCTCTGAAGTGATCACGGCCAGCGACGACGGCATCGTGTGTCTCTTTGACGTGACGATCGCCGACGAAGACGACGCGATTATTTCGATCATCAACGTCGAGAGCTCCGTCGCGCAGTTTTGCCTCTTTGGCCCCGAGTACCACAACATTGCGTGCTTGACCGGGTCGGAAACGCTCGATGTGTGGAACTTGACGACCGCCGAGCGACTCGTGCATTACCCGCAGATCCGCGACCAGTGCACTGCGCTCCATGTGCGTTGTACCCCCCAAAGGACACTCGTTCATGGTGTTGACTGCTAGATGCCCACCGACTATCTGGTCAACTGCCACTACGACCCAACGACGGACGCCCTTCACCTCGCCGCGGGCAACCACCAAGGCGACCTCCATCTCCTCCACCTCAATGGCCCGTCGGTCGTGCCGCAAGCGACACTCCGTGGTGGCCACAAGAGCGCCATCCGCTGTGCCACGTGGGACGATCAAATGCTCCTCACGGGCGGCGAGGACTCGCGTCTGTGCAAGTGGTCGGCCACGCCTGCGTCGTCGTCGTCGAGTCACCAACGCGTCATTCGATCGTCGGTCGAACGCGATTTGGGCGGTGCGAAGCGGGCACGACAGAGTTCGCGGCCGTATTAATACATATTGCCAATCCAATTCAATTTACATACGTCAAATGGAAAGGCCACGACAGGTTAACGACCACGAGTCGAATGAGACATCGAGTGGTGGATTTGTTGAAGCCACAGGCCATTGTGTGAATAGACATGGAGGGCAACGCCATGACCTCCGACCATTGCATCGTGAACCGCAATCGCAACTAGCACGCCATGCAGCGAACGTGTGCAGCCATGACATTTTGAGTGACTTCAAACTGGTTGAATTGGTATGTTTACCTCGAGCCACCGTCACCAAAAATCAATTATCATTCAGCACATCGTTTCATCGTGTCGAGTGATTGCGTAATCGTCCCCACCACTCGGATACTTCTCATCCAAGTCGGTTTCACCGTTGCGCTGCAACGGTTCAAGCAGTTACCACGACTCTCCGTCCAAACCAATAAAAAAACTGACCACTGGCATCATGATGCAGGTCGATCGATCGATCACCGACCGTCAACGTCACTCCCATGTCTTGCTCTTGCATTCTCAAACATCCAACACGAGGGGCACTCCATCAGCATGGTTCATGGCATCGTGTTTGTCATTCTGGCCTCTGCTTTGCATGCAGTGGCCGGGCTTCCAAAAGCATGCGCGACCATCGTCGTTGGTGCCAAGGTACTCTCCGTAGCTTGTCCTTGAATTCTGTCATGACTTTCAGGCATCGACCACGTTGACGCCCATGACAACACATAGCAACGACTGCGCCGACTGCGATTTCCGCCTCGTCAAAGTGCCTGCGAGGCAATTCCCCGCCGGCGCGATGCGGGACGTTCCCTTGTTTGCCCACCAATACCCTCGTTATGGTACATCCCTTCTTGTCGTGCACCAGTCTGAGCTCCTCATTTAGTCGGATCAGGGCGAGGGCCAACGTACGAACGCACAGCGCTGCACCCGGGCTTTTTCAACTGGACCAACACACCTGTGATTGCCCAAATCCCCCAAGTCAACCGCACGTTTGGCTACCTCGACGGCGTCTACGGCATCATAAACGAGCATCAAGTCGCACTGGGCGAGTCCACGTGCGGCGCCAAGCTGGCGGCCAAGCCCCGGACGCGCGGCGGCAGCGCGGTGTTTGACATGACCGACCTCTCCCGGCTTGCGTTGGAACGGACGAAAACGGCGCGCGAGGCCATTCGACTCATGGGCGCCATGGCCGAAGCATATGGCTTTTACGGAATGGGGTGGGACGCGCCGGACCCGCGGTGGAGCGCCGGCGAGGCGTTGACTGTGACCGACCCGACCGAGGCGTGGGTGTTGCACGTGTTGCCCGATGACACGGGTGCGTCAGCGGTCTGGGTCGCCCAGCGCGTGCCAGACACACACGTCGCCGCCGTGGCCAATCAGTTTGTCATCCACGCCGTCAATTTGACCGACATTGACAACTTTATGGGCTCAGCCAACATGTTGGACGTAGCCAAACGCAATGGCTTTTGGGATGGCCATGCGCCATTTGATTTTACCGTTGCATTTGCCATGCCAATAACGTGGCACTACGTGGCAACGCGCCGTGTCTGGCGTGTGTTTACGCTCGCCAATCCGAGCGTGGCGCTCTCGCCCACGACTGACACGTACGCGACCACCTACCCCTTTTCTGTCGAGGTATAAATTGGCATTTCACAACAGTGTTTACGTCATCGTATTTAGACAGATGGCCCGCTCGACGCACTCGACCTCATGCGGTTCCAACGCGACCACTTCGAAAACACGGAGTTTGACTTGACACAAGGCCCCGCCGCTGGTCCACACGGCAACCCGGATCGATACGGTAGACCCTATTCCGTCGTTGGGATGACGTAAACTTTGTTTAAGGCATCAACGCGACCGAACGCCACGGCGGGCATTTCGAGCGCTCAATTTCTACCTCTGTGGCCACGTATTCGTTTGTGACAGTCTTGGACGCCCTCCACCCGCAAAATGCACTTTTGTGGTACCGTGTGTTGTTAAAAGGGTGCTCGTGTCCATTTTTACATTTTGATGGCAGGTTCGGCCCCTATGCTCCCCACGCCACAACCTACGTCCCCATCTATGTCCACGCGACGGCTGTGCCCGCCGTCCTGAGCGACGGCCTCCTTCGTCGGTTTGACCTGACGTCGTCCTTTTGGGTGAATGCGCTCTTGGGCAATCACGTTGCACGGTGGTACAGCGTCGCACACCCAGTCGTCGAAGCTGCGCGTCGCGCCAGTGAACTCAAAGCCAGGGGTGGTATGGATACATCACGATGACGTGAAAGGAATAGCTGACGATGAAATATGTCATGTCTAGCCCAACATACCATCCAAGCAACAGCCCAAGGCATCTTGGACACGCAAGGCCAAGCCGCCGCGGTCGATTACCTCACTGGCGTCACCGACACGCAGGCCAACCAAGCGCACGCGACCTCGGTCAACCTTGTCACGGACATCCTGACCATGTTCCACGATGGGTGTGTCGTGTCCGATCTGGCGGCCCAAGAATTCCACGTCGCGGTTGTGAGTTACCCCAAGTGGTGGCTCGAGTCGGTGGGGTACTACAACACGACCAACCGCACGGCAACGAATGACGACGACGACACAGACGACGACTTCGAAAGCAACGAGGTCGAGCCCAAGGCGTCGTCGTGCCACGCAGTTGTCTCGGGTGGCATCGTCGGCGCGTTCATCTTTGTCGTCGTGCTTAGTCTAGCCCTTGGCTTCCACCTGGGTCGACGCACGGGGCAAACTCCTGCTCGCGGATACGCCTTCATTCAATAAAATATCAAACCTCAGTGGTCAAATTCAATAGATTGTTTCGAATTTTACTCGTTGCTGTGTCGAGCGTCGTTCGTTCGTGAAATCTGTCGTCGTTCGTTGAACCATCTCCACTCGTCGTCAACCCGACGAAACGGACGACCCTCCCCAAGATCGTCCTCCTTTCGATCTATTTTCAGAGCGGTTGCATCCGGATATTATCCGGTCTATTTATTCTCGTCATCGAACGAGATAGTTGCCGGATACACCCCCACTCGGCAGTTACTTTTCTTCCGAAACGACCTGTCGACCGTAACGCCCAATATCCACATCGCGATCCTCGTTCGGTCTCTCGTTCTCACTTTCGAAACGCAGATGCGAGTAATAAGTGCTTCCTTCTTCCTTGCCGCCGCTGCGCTTGCTGTTGTGGATGCAGTGCGCAACACCACGTCCACGGCCATCGTCGTTGGCGCCGTGGTACGTCATCCTTCTTTCTTCCATGAACTCATTGCCTCACATAGGCCTCGACGTCTGGCGCGCCCATGACGACCCACACCAACAACTGCGCCGACTGCGATTTTCGTCTTGTCAAGGTCCCAGCGCGGCAATACACTTCGACGGGGACCGATCTCCAGCGCGATGTCTTTCTCTTTTCGCCGCAATACCCACGTTACGGTACACACCTTCCATCTCTCATCATCTCTTGACCCTCCGTCGCAGTGGGCTCGGGACGCGGGCCCGCGTACGCATCGGAACGCCTCGACCAAGGGCTCTTCAACTGGACCAACTCGGTCCCGATCGCCCAGATTCCCCAAATCCGCGAAACCTACGGCTACCTCGATGGCCTCCACGGCCTCCTCAACGAACACCAGCTCTCGTTTGGCCAGAGCACATGCGGCGCGCGCCTTGCGTCCGTGCCCGTCTCGCAAGGCGGCTACGCGTTCCTCGACATCACTGAGCTCACGCGGATTGCGTTGGAACGGACCAAGACCGCCCGGGATGCGATTGCGATCATGGGCAGCCTCGCCGAGTCGTTTGGGTACTATGGGTCGTACTGGGACGACGAGGACCCGTTTGGAACGGCCGGAGAAGCGCTGACGGTCGCCGACGCGACGGAAGCATGGATCTTTCACATTCTGCCGGATGACAGCGGCGAGTCGGCGGTCTGGGTCGCCCAGCGTGTGCCCGACACTGACATTGCCGTCATCGCGAATCAGTTTGTCGTTCATGCCGTCAACTTGACCGACACTGACAACTTTATGGGCTCGAGCAACCTGTATGACGTGGCACGCCGAGCGGGCTTTTGGGACGACGAGACCGACTTTGACTTTGCCGCCGTGTACGCCAACCCGCTCGATGACGCGACGGCGTCGACCCGCCGCGTCTGGCGCGTCATGGAACTCGCCAACCCCACGTTGGAGTTGGCCCCCGACACTGACGCGTTTGCGACCACGTACCCCTTCTCGGTCGAGGTACGAGCGCCGAGACCCCCTTTTGGTCTCATCTGTCGACCTAGGTGCTCGGTCCCTTGACACCCCTCGACCTCATGCGGTTCCAACGCGACCACTACGAAGCCACCGACTACGATTTGACGCAAGGCTTGGCCGCGGGTCCGTTTGGCAGCCCCGACCGCAACGGTACGATTGAGATCTGAGTCGTAGTCCATGGGGACATATATATCATTCCGTTGTAGTCGTGGACCCTGTCTCGGCTGCCGGGGGACGCTTTGAAACGGCGCTGGCCGCACCCGGTTCGTACTCGTTTGTGACGGCGTTGCACCCGACCTGCGACATTTGCGGGATCTTGTGGTGCGTAACCAAACGAGTGGCTCTCGTGCGTCGACTCATGTGGGCAATAGGTTTGGCGCTTACGGTGGTCCGTCGACAACGTTTTTGCCCGTCTATGCCAAAGTTTCGGACGTCCCAGTTGTTGTTGGCCACGGCACGCTTCGCCAATTTGATTTTACGACGTCCTTCTGGCTCAACGCCCTCATTGGCAACTATGTGAACTTGTTTTACTCGGTCGCGCACCCGACCGTTGTGGCCGCGCGCACGCGCATTGAATCGTACATGTTTGAACGTACGAACGCACGACCGACGCGACGATCGTGGGTTGATTTGTGTTTGTCTAGAACAAGATGGTGTCCTCGCGACCGCTCAAAAGATCCTCGCCAACATCAACGATCAAGCAACCGTCGAGTTTTTGACCCAATCTTGCGATAGCTACGCCAACGATGCCCACGCAACCTCGATGAACCTCTTCATGCAACTCGTGACGCGCTTCCACGATGGGTTTGTCTACTCTGGCTTGACCGACGCCGTCCTGGCCGCTGATTCGATGAGCTACCCCGTCCAGTGGCTCCAGGCTGTCGGCTACTACGGCCGCTCGGAGGCGTCGGTCGGCAGTGGCAGTGGCTATGACGACGACGGTGACGACGACAGTGACGACAGTGACGACAGCGACGACAGCGACGACAGCGACGACAGCGAAAGCACGACCGCCGCGCCCGTCGCCGCCTCGTCCCAGGAGTCTGGCTCAGCCCCCGACACGGCGGCCGTCAAGGTCTCGACCGGCGACAGCGCGCCCGTCAACTGCCCTCCGTCGCACCCGATGAGCTCTGGTGGCGCATGGGGTGCGTTTGTAATAGTGCTCTTTGCTGGCCTCCTTGTCGTGAGTGCGGTCGTTGGCTTTTACATTGGGAAGCGCCAGTCGATGCCTGCCCGTGGCTACGCCTATATCCAGTAGAGGAAGACAAATTGCATTTATAACTTGCTAACAGAGGCTATTGTTGGAGACTGGACGTTAGTTGCCATAGACACGTGGGCTGTGGCTGCAACATGCAAGCTGTCATTGTCCCGGGCGAGTTCATGGCGTGGTCTTGGATTTGGCAAATGAAAAGCGCCGCCACCAAGTTCAAACAAAGGATTGCGCTTTCCAGGTGTTCAAGCGATTGTCGAGAGTGTTGGTGATGGGTGGACGATCGTTGTATATAAGTTTCATTATACTGCTATTGCGAGAAGTGAGGGGGCATATAGTTTGATTGGATATATAATGCATATTTTCAACCAATGAAAGTGTAATATGGACCAGAATCCATTTGGATTGGATAAAAGAGTTGCACTTGTGTTCCAAACACTTCAATCGACAAATTCTCGAATGGAGACCGTGCAGCAAACCTCAGCTGCGGCCGCGGCCGGCGACCATTCCACAGCGCGCGAAGCGTTCGTCTTGATGTCCACGTTGCTCAGCACGTCTGTGCCGCGCGCGTACTTGGATCTGTGCGCGAACATCCTCCAGGAACGGCACATGCGCGATGTGTTTGAAGAACGCGCGGTGCAACGGCGCTGCGGGTGGCCGATTTGCCGCGAACTCTTGCCCAACCGGTAGATGTGACTCTGTGCACCTTGCGTCTCACAGCTAAAACAGGCGACCGCAGAAGTACCGCGTCTCCGCCGCGAAACAGCAGTTGTACAGCGCGCGGGAAGAGCAGCAATTCTGCACCACAAAGTGCTTGGAGGTAATGGTGATTGTACGCTCGACTGAAGGCTCAGCCTCTCATGCACAGGACGCGCGACGTTTCCTTGGAAACTTACCCGTCAAGCCACCACAAATGCTTCCCTCGATCACCCAGGTCTTTGGCACACCCAAACCGAATCCCAAGGATTACGATGGGTCAGGCCGGCCGACGACGACGCCGGCCGCCGCCGCCCCCGCGCGACTTCGACAGGCGGTCGCGCCGCGTGTCGTCTGGGCCAAGCAGCCCGGCATGGGCGTCGTCGAGAAGGACATTCAGATCGTCGAGCACGACAAGCCCGCGAAACCATCGACCGACTTTAGCACGACAAACCCCGTCTTGATTGAAGGGTACATTTTTCCCGCGCACAAGGCCAAGAAGGCTTCCAAGGTCGCCAAGGTGTTGACCAAGGAAGCCATCGTGGCTGCCGCGACCACTGCCGCGATCGACTTCGAAGCTGGCGGGGACGACGACGACGAGCAGGTCACGTCGTCCGAGGACGAATCGTCGGGGAGCGAAGTCGATGACGACGATGACGAGTCGGCCGACAGCGAAGGCAACACGGACGTCTTTAGCGCCGCCGATCTCTCGTCGTTTGCGACTCTGTGGTGGAAGGTGAGTGAGATGGTGACGCCGGCGACGCTGCATCTCGTGGCGCGGTGGTCGACGACGTCGGCGCCGCCGTCGATGGACGCTCCGCTCGCATCGTCGGTCGACTTGGACAACCGGCGCCTCTTTTTCGGGACGTTTTGCGCGCGTCAGTTGCCGGCGGTCGTGGCCATGACGACGGGATTGCGCCACGACCGCGGCATCCACATGCAATTGAATGACGTTGTGCAGACGCTCGAGCTGCGCCGGCCGTTGGAAGGCACGCATGCGACCGAGGTACACATGGATATGGAAGAACGAGGGCATGATCGCTCGCTTGTAGTGGAACACCATGTGTCTTGTGCTCTTGCTCGTCGTGCATGGACGCACGACGCTCACGTGGCGAGCGACCATCACCCCGTACGACTATCAACGATGATGGAGATGGCTCAGGAGACGGTGTAGGGACGCGCTACGGACGTTGTGTGGGGTCGACCCCGCGGAAATGGATCAATTGTTGACGCTGTTTTCAGCTGCCGATGCCAACATGGATGCAATCGTGCTTGGCGACGAGCTGGACGCACCTGCGTCGGCAGTGACCGCGCCGTCGTCGTCGTCCGAGGTAGGATGTTGCAGTGGAGGCAGCATGCTCAACATGTGGATGGTCAGGCCAAGGGACCGATGTGCCGCAAGTGCCGCCATCGGACCTGCATTTGCAAGGACACGCTGCACACCGACGAACGAAGTGACTTTTCCGCGGACGAAATCGCGTCCATGATGAAGGAGTCGCTCAAGATCCAAGAAATGTCGGAGTTTGGCACGGTGGATTGATAAAACCAGACATTTGACTGACGTGTTATTTCAATTAAGTGCGGGTTCGAGGCTCCTTGTCTTACTAAAAAACCACATTTGAATTGTATTGAAAGGTGGACAACGAATGCGTTTTATTGGCGATGCGTTGAACTAAGGAATCAAGAGGTTACCATTTCTCATACAAAACGGAAGGTAAGATTCGTACTTAAGGAGGAGACATTCATCTTGCGATCGAAATTCAACAGCAAAAGGTTCACCAACGTCGCGATGTCCAAGGTGCGGTGCCGTAACTGTGTCGGACCGCGTCGTAATGAAGGTTGTGTAGGAAGCAACGATGATCGTGCTGGACGCGAGCGTCGCCATGCGCAGTCCCCTCGCGGAAGTGACGCGGAAAGTGTCGGTCGGCAGTCGCTTTGACGCTGCCAAGAGCGCTATCCATGCGATCGTGAACCAGAAGCTCCTCTTCCGCGCCAAAGACGAAGTCGGACTTGTGCTCTACGGCACCCACGGGACGGATAACCCCCTCTTTGATCACGACGGCGGGTACAAGCACGTGACTGTCCTGAGCGGGATCGCACCGGTCTCAACGTCACTGGTGAAGCAAATCGCCGCGGCGGAACCAGCGTCCGAGGAAACCCCCGCGGACATTCTCGACGGAATCATCGTCGGCCTCGACCTCATGATCCGCGCGACGGACAAGAAGAAGTACGACCGTCGGCTGGTCGTGATCACAGACGCCGCGACGCGGATCAACAACCCTGCAGACATGGAAGTCGTGTGCACGATGATCCAGAACCTCGACGTGCAATTGCAGATTTTGTACGCATCTTTCGACGAGAGACTCCATTCTCCATGACCATGCTTCCTCATTGTCTTCTTCCCTAGTGGCATTGACTTTTCGCATCTCTCGTCGGAACCGATCAAGTCGGACGATGTGTCTCCGCAAGCCGCCATCAAGGTATATCCTGCTCGCTAGTTGGAATTTTCCGTGTGCGTTCCTCACGTGGACGGTCTAGATTGAAAACGAGAAAATGCTGCTCTCGATTGCGACCGAAGTCGGCGGCGACGTGCAATCGGTCACGAAGCGCATTGATTTTTTGGCCCACAGCAAACTCAAACCCGTCAAGCAGGTGCGTCATCTACACCTTTCTCGTGACGCGACGACGTCATCCTTTTGTAGACGTCGAAAATGCGCGGCAATTTGGAATTTGGCTCGACCCTCTCGATCCCGATTGCCGTCTTCAGCAAAGTCATGGAGGCGACGGTGCCGTCCCTCGTCAAGGAATCGCAAGTCGCCAAAGAGGACGGCGCGTACGGCAAAGTCAAAATGGACCGCACGTTCTTTTCGACCGTACGACACACATGACGCACCGCCGTCATCCGCTCATGTCGTGGCCGTAGACCAATCCCGACGAAGAAGTCCCGCCCGAGCGCCGCGTGAAAGCATACAAATATGGCTCGGAAATGGTGACGCGCCCCTCGTCATCTTGGGAATCTTACGGCAAGCCATAGATTCCGTTCTCGGCGGCCGATCAAGCCGCGCTCAAACTCACGGTCGAGCGTGGCATCAAAATCCTTGGGTTTGTGGACTTGGATCAGTGGACCAGTACGTCGCCGGAGTGATGACGCAATCACGTTCTGATTCTGAGTCTAGGTGGACAAGGGATGACGGGCACCGACGCTGTCGTGGGGGACTTTTCGAAACCCAAGGCCCAGGAAGCGCTGCATGCGTTCAGCGAAGCGTTGGCGCGCGAAGGCAAATTCGCCCTGGGGCGCTACGTGCGCGCGGCCAACGCGGCCCCCAAAGTGGTCGCGCTCTTTCCCAGTTTGCCGATTCTGGATCTGATTCTGAGTCTGATGCGCGTTGTCATCGTGTAGACACGGTCGAACCACGCCTCCACTGCCTCTGGATGGTCCACCTTCCGTTTGAAGAAGACTTGCGTCTGTACGAATTTGCTTCGCTGCAGTCGATCGAGCCCACCTCGGGTCCGTGGGGTCGCCTCGATTCTCTATCTTGATGGGTTTGATTGGCTAGACCAACAGACCGCCGCCGACCTCCTCGTGGACGCACTCAGCCGCCCCGCGACAACCACCCGTCCGTTCCACCCGACGCTCCAGCGTCTCTACGACACCCTCGCCGCGCGCGCGTTGGACGAATCTGCGCCGCTGGCGTCGTTGCCCCCGTTTGTCGAGCGGTGCGTCCTCTGGTGACGCGTCAAATTGTCACACATGACGTAGGCACTTGCGCGAAGACAAGGATTTGTTTGGACCTGCCGTGGGAGCCATCCAAGCGTTTGACGGCGCGTTTGCGTTGAAGAAGGCCGTGCACGACAAGGACAAGGCGAAGCGTGCCTTTTGGAGCGACGTCAAGACTGAAGGCGCGTCGGGCGATGCTAACCAGGAGGCGGCTGCCGCCGCCGACACGGACGCGGGGGGCGACGGCGACTTGGATTTGGATGTACGAACCAACGAGCATGATGGAAGTTTGCTTGGTGGTTGACCTGTGGCGTAGGATTTACTGGGGGACGACGTGTCGGCCGTGGGGTCGATGAATCCGATTTCCGATTTCGAAGCGCTCCTCGCGAGCCAAAACCCGGCGAAAATGCAACTCGGTACGACGATGACATACCCACGTCGTCCTGGATACCGTGGGTTGTAGCGGTAACGGGCATGGAGAGTCAAATCCTGGCGCTCTTGACCCACGACGCGAGCCACCATTCCAAGGGTGTCGATGTGCTCGAGTACTTTCGCCGCCGCAGCCCCCAAGTACGCGACTACACAACGGCTTTGATGATATTTGGTAGATTCACCGCACGGCGCCGTTTAATGCATTTCTCAAGCAACTCAAAACCACGCTGGCATCCACCCAAGCCTGGGAACGCATTCTCCAACGCAACATTACGCTGCTCAGCGTCCGTGATGATCCATCGAGCGACGTGAGTCTCGCCGAGGCCGAGGTGCGTCATTGGACGAATTGAAGGGATCGTGTGACTGACATTTAGGGCTTTTTGCGCCCCGACGTCGAAGCGACCTCGGCCCCTGTCGTGTATGCCCCCGTCGTCGAGGAAGTGTCGGAGGAAGATTTGTTTGCTGATTTGGAATAAGCACGTTGAATTAGCACGTTGAGGACAAGGTTGACCACTGCCAAAACACGCCTGCATGACTTGCATCACATGCAGCACCAAGACGGACAACCATATGTGGCAACAACGTTGAAAGCAACACGACCGCATTCAAGAAAAATATGCTTGGACTGGGCGTATGTAGGCGTGGGGAACGAAGCGAGAGAGGGATGTATGGATCGATTTGCATCTCTTGATCTGGTTCATCACACCCAGACCAGAGTGTGCCTGAGTTGACCAGAGGCACCCTGACCAGGTGCAGTGTTTAGCATACCGAACGGGATGGCGATCTTGTCTGATCCGACCGAGATCTTCTCAGACCGTTTTCCCTGTGTGGCAGTTTGTGTGGCAAGTGCCAGCCATCCATTTTACCCATGTCCTTTCGGGGTCACCCACGGAAATGTTGAGGCAATTTTGGCCAATGGTGAGCCGCAGTCCACCCACGTCATCTCGGAGCGCGAAGATCGCCAGATATACGAATTCGAGGTGTTAAATGAACTATTTAAACGGTCAAGGGGCAATCGACGCTTTCAAACAACAAGCCAATATGACTATTAAGTCTACCTCGCTTCAACTCAAATTTAAATTTTGATTTATACATTATGTATGCTTAGAAATTGTGAAATATTGCACCGACAACAATAATTTCTTTAGTATCTCTGCAGCAGCGCCACTCTGGCGCCGCGCGGACGCGCAAGATTCTTGATGGAATCTCAAGATTCACGCGGCTGCGTCTTCATGCGCGAGGCAGGATGAGATTCGCTGGATAGAAATGGACGTAAACTTCTGCTTCATGTCAACTTGGCGGCGGGGAGTTGGACCAAACATGGTAGCATCATTTCGACTGTGACAACCAACATGGCAACAATTGTCATTACGTCAACCTCGTGGGGGACATCAAGGGGAACGACATGCCTCAATGGTCGTACCAATCCAACAGACCATGAAATACTTGCAATGCAGGACAACATAATTGCACCATCATGTAGCAGTCGATAACTTATCTCTTTAAATAGTATTCTTACACCTACGGCGTCGACGCAGCACTGCTGGTCGAGAACCCAGCCGTGTGGTGGCGGCGAATGTGCGGCGTGCACATGCCAAGGTTGCGTGCAAGGCGCTTGCAGCCGTCGACGCTGCACATCTTGTCCTTGCGGTGGGTTTCGCAGAGGCCGCCGCCGCGGTCTGTTTTGGTGCAGTCGGGCACGGTGCATTTGCGGCAACCGCCGTGGGTCGCACACTTGTTGCCTCGCTGGACGCCCTTGGTGCAGCCGTCTTCCGTGCAGCGCTTGCCGCCACCGTGGGCGCGGCAGAAGCCACCGCCTTGGCTGCTCTTTTCGCACTTATGAAATTTGCAGCGGGCGCCGCCGCCATGGGCTTTGCAGAGGCCTTGGGACTGCGCCGCGTTGGAGCAGTTGGCGATACGGCAGCACTTGCCCCCGCCATGGCCAATGCAAAAGGTACTGTGTTGGGCTTCGCGGTGGCAGCCCTGCATCGCACAAAGACGATTCGCTACTTGGATGACTGTGGACGGTTGGGGTGACGTTGGCAATGTCACGAGTGTGGCGGTGGGAGGCGTCACAGGCTCGGCCTTGGGCTGCCGCGGAAACGAGACGAGCGGCGGCGGCGGCTGGAACTGGTCATGTTGATGATGCGAGTACGCGTGATGCATAAAAGACGACGACGACGACGACGTGGACAGTTCCAAGTGAAATTCGTCCTCCAAGAACCAGCCGAGATCGTGAAAGACGTGAGGATGCATGTTCGCTGAGAATTGAAACGGGATTGGCTCGCAGCCAGCGACGGGAAAGTGGAGGGTGCTTGTGGCTTGCATGATGAATCGAGATCTGAGAGTAGCCGAATGCAGCAACGAGCAGTCGACTGCCAAATGTTGGAGCTTGAGCCTGCTGCTATCGTGACCCGTCTGAAAACCACGTGGTCCGAGTGACTTTGTGCTCATCGCTCGTGGTTTCCTTGGTCTCTCTTTCGCCAAGATTACGCCAATGCGAGAGATCCGGCGAATAATAAACCTTGTGACATATCGTTGTAACGTGCCCACCTGTCGCTTTACGTGATTGATGTCACGAGGTCTGCTCTTTAGTCCAAACTTTATATGCACAGATTGAATTCATGCCCAACCACAAACAAGCTTCAATCTCAAATCCTGCATCGTTAAGGTAGTTCCCATGCTATTCAAGCTGTAGGGAGCAAATGGGGGCGTAATAGTGATGCAACGAGCGGCTGAAGTGACGCTGGGGGCTTGTTTTCCTTGTAGCGAAAGCCAAAGATTCAACATACATGTGACGGAGCAATTGGTCCTTTAGTAGGTGTTTGTATGGAGACCGAATCTTAAACATAGTCATTTTCAAGTCTGACTCAAGGGACGCCCACCTGGCGCGTTGGGGATGAGTTTCCACCGCAGAGTGGTCTCGTTTCAGAAGCCAGATGTGACCATTCTGGACACGGAGGTCTCATGTTCTGTCATTTGACAAAACCAGCGTACTTGCAATTTGTATACTTCATGGTCTGGGACCCCACCGTGGCATTACTGATTGTCATGTCAACACGATTTTTTCCTTGAGGCAACATCTGGTGGGGCACCTAATCGCACAAGAACGGCTCTTTGGGGTCGTTGCCGCGTCAACGGAAGCCATGTTCGCATGCGATCCCCGCCGCCGTCCGCCGCCATGGTCATCGCCTGGCATGGCACATGGAGTCCATATTTCTCCATCGTGCCACTTGGTGTGAGAAGGGCACTTGGTCGTCCCTGCGTCCAGCTGGCTCGTTGAGTCCCCGATTCTGTCGGCTGGCACAAAAGACTTCCTGCTGTGGCTCCACATTTGACGAGACCTTGCTGCGTGTCCGTGGTTGTTCCACATCAAGAGCATTCGAGTAATCGCAGCCGCAAGAAAGGATGAGGCGAATTGGAAGAGGAGATTCAGTGCATTGAGCTTTACCTTTACAGGCGTCAGATGCATCCTGACCAACTCCGATCGGGCAACGGACAGCAGCACACAACAGCCGCATTTTCGAGTTGCAACAACCATGACTGACGACGTTGTACATTAACAATACTATAAATCACGAGGAATAAATTAAGACTACGGGGAAAGAAGGGGAGGTGTTTTAGACCGCCAGCACCGAGTGCACTTCTTGTGGCTGGTTGCGGTATTGCCGCATGTGGGGCTTGCACATGCCAAGGGCGTGGCTCAGCCGCTTGCAACCGTCAACCGTGCACATCTTGTCCTTGCGGTGGCTTTCGCAGAGGCCACCCCCGCGGTCCGTGCGGCTGCAGCCGTCAACGGTGCACGTGCGGCAGCCGCCGTGCTTGGCGCATTTGTTGCCGCGTTGGACGCCTTTGTCGCAACCGTCTTCCGTGCAGCGCTTGCCGCCGCCATGGGCGCGGCAAAAGCCTCCGCCCTGGCTGCTCTTTTCGCAGAGTTCAAACTTGCACCGAGCGCCGCCGCCATGGGCTTTGCAGAGGCCTTGGGACTGAGCAGCATTGGAGCACCCGGCCTTCTTGCAGCACTTGCCGCCGCCATGACTCACGCAAAAGTTGCTAAACTGGGCTTCCTTTGTGCAGCCTGCGACGCCACAGGCTTGGAGACCGCCATGTTCCTTGCACATGCCCTTGGCACGCACGCCGCGGAAGCAGTTGTCAATCGCACAGACTTTGCGTGTGGGGGACGACGTGTGGGTCGATGTGTCGGAGAGATGGCTGTCGCAGTCGGTCATGCAGGACGACCGCGGGCTGCTCGTGGTGGTCATGGCCAAGAAGGCGGTGTCGTGGGCATCGCAATACGCCATCCAGTCTTGCAAGTCTTGGAGGAAGGTTGATGTTTGGGGCGCTGTCGTCGCCGCGAAGAACGGAATTGGCTCGACTAATGTGTGATTGATGGCGACCATCGAGTCCAGACAGGAGAAGGAGGTCATGTGGGCACCAGGCAAAATCGAAAATGGAAACGACCAAGTGGTTGAATGTGTCGGTTGGCGCATCGTGGGATTATGGTCCCCAAGACAAGCTGCGAAATGTCGCTAGGAGCGCAATTGACCAATGGGATTCAAGGCTGGTTTTTGAACTTACTCAGCCCGGCTATATCTTTCCTCAATTTGAAGAGTCCACTGTGCGCCTTGGCACCTTCAAGAAAACTCGATCGAGACATACAAGTTGGAGCGTGGTGACAACTTTTACGCCCAAGGCGGCCAAAGATTTCCGCCGAAAGCCACCCTCGTGGGAATGAAGGTGTTTTGGCTCTGGCAAATGCGCGAATATTGGAAGGAATCTAGGCGCCATATTGCAGAATGAACCATGTGCCCTAGAAATAATATCCATCGCCAAAGCAAACTCCACATTTATTGATTCGGCGACGCGGTGTGTTGTTCTCGCACCTTTGTTTTCGCTTGCAGTTTCTGTGTTGGGTTGAACGCGATGTCAATGGCTACCATACACATCAATTTTCGGATGAATACACACATCCACTTTATCAGGTATACAATCGGATATTTGATGCCGAATTTGGTCTTGCATTCGGCATTCCAAGTGGATTGTAGGTATAAACCGATGAATGGACTAACACTTGCGATTAACGCAAAGTGCTATCTATGCGTTAAACCACATTCGTTTAAACTAAATGTATGACAAAAGACGCCCGACGAAGTGTTAAACACCTTACATAAAATATACCAGCGGGGACTGTCGAATTGACAGTATCAGTCAGAGTAGGTTATTTTGTTGGTCAGCCGTCATAAAAAGTAGTGATTTCCTGACTCATTTGCCTTGGACACACGCCTGACCGACAACCCTCGCAAACGCGACGCTGGCTTTTCACATTTCGTTCAGCTGCGCCATAGTCGCATCAGCTGCGTCACCCGCAAAAGGGTGGCTGGGTGGTAAATGGCTTTTCCCAGCAGTGCTGTAACCGATGAAACTGCTCGCCATTGCCAAAGCACATTGCGGCTGTCAAATCATGTTCAAGCGTGCTGTTGGATGGGTTTCACAGTGAAAGCCACAAACTTGAGCATAGAGCTACCACGGCTACGTCACGCACGGTGTGCTATGAGGGCTTCCTAGCCTCATAATGAGGGCTTCCTAGCCTCATAATGAGGCCTTAGGACAATCCCAAGTTGCCTTTGCTCCTGCCTCTGGGGTTGGCGAATTTGACGAGCAGCCGCCCGAGCCTCCCCAGCTCTGCATGTTTCCCACTCCCTCGAAAGATCACATGAAAGGGCACAGCTGTGCTGCTCGAATAGCGTTCGCGGACGTCGATTGTCGTCGTCGTCGTTGTCACACTTATGCCCGCGACACCCTTGACCAACTGCTCAGAATACGTATGCCTCGGTCGGCTACAGAACCGTTTACGTGAGTCAAATAGTTAATTGACTTGGCATTTGTATACTACGTAGTATGCGACTGGCGGTCGATGTCGACGGTGTGGGCACAAAAGCGTGTACCAACGTGACATGGCATTGGCACACACGCGTTGGAGATTCATTTTTGAATCTTCACGCGCGAGGGCCACGCATACGACACCAGTCGAAACCTTGCGACAGCCAAAATAAATCCACCAATGGTCACCACGAGCTGGGACGTTCAACAAGCCGACGACGCCCATATGTAGGTTGAATGGGTGGACGAGAGCGAGTGCCAGAGATGGGGACGATGCAGGGTGAGCGGCGGGTGCAAAAGCAATTGCGGGCACCCTCTTGGGTCTTTGTATTTGCGGAAAATTGCCTCTTCGCGGATTCGTTTGGTACAAAGCTCGCTTGTTGCATCGTCAAACTGTATGTTAATTTTCTAAAATTGCAGTAGCCACCGCCAAGTGGTCGCCGATCGAGCCTTGAAAGAGCCGTGGCTCAGTGGCTCTTTTTGGATTTTAGCAGTTGATGCGTGGCCAACTGCGCGAGGACTCACAATGCATTACTCTTGTTCGAGTTTGATCGATCCAAGGTTTCGAAAGGCGCGCCAAGTTGTAAGCGATGGTATAACTTGCCAATTGCAATGCCCACTTAAAGATGAAAAACTGATGAGGTTGTTTCTGTATCCCCCTCGAGCGTAGCAGTTAAAAACAATCCCACAACCTCACCACCGAGTCACGATCTTCAATCCTCGTCAACTACAGAGCCAACGTTGAACTCAAATTTCGGTTGTCTTGAAGTTGCCGTTTCTGTCAACCA
This sequence comes from Aphanomyces stellatus, assembly GCA_009835185.1. Classification (NCBI taxonomy): domain Eukaryota; phylum Oomycota; class Saprolegniomycetes; order Saprolegniales; family Verrucalvaceae; genus Aphanomyces; species Aphanomyces stellatus. Next base: position 36,426 of record VJMH01000070.1, read on the forward strand.
ACCGCCGCAACATGAAGATTGAATCTTGGAATGACCAATGATTGTCCGGTCACAATACATTGCGCACCAAAATCAGTCACGAGAAAATTTGACAAATATTCCACAAGCCCCTAGAAAACCATATCCCGCCAAAATCACACGACAAGGGATGATTTGGCTGGGATTGTTGTTGCCGCACATCCTCGGTTGATCATGCTTTGCCATCCGAATGGAATGTATCTCGAAATATGCAACATATCCTGTTGAAATTCATCGATTTGCACTTTGTTTTTGTGTCGTTCATCTTGCCAATCAAAGGGATTGACAAAACCAGAAGGTCTGAGCCAACCACTGCTCCGTTGCAGCCACTTGTGTGGCGACTTGCCCAGGCCGCGGGCGAATCTTGATCGTGGCGTCCAAAGAACTCCATGGACATAAGATATATTCGGTGCGGAAATGGAGAACGCCTAGCGGAACACTAGTCGCGCAATCACGACAAATGTCCAATGGTCGACCAAGTTGAAGTTGCTCTGTGTGGACTTACCGCCAAACGACGAAGGCGCAGCCTCGCGAATGCGCCAAGGTACGCTGCCAGTTCGTACACCAAGGTGGCACTGGAGCGATCGTGGTCTCGAGATGTGGTCGCAAAACGAAGCCAGGCTTGCTGGAGAAGTGGTGTGATGTTCTAGAAGTTGGTCCCCATAATGTTTCGATGGTCGAACGGACTTTGGCTTTCGTTGGTGTCGCAGAGAGAGCTTACACGTTGAGGAGCCAACTCAGAAGTTTGTGTTGTTGTGGACACCATTGAATCCATTGAGTCTAGGGTGCAAGTCTTCAATTTCAACGTCAACGACAAGCGGGACGACCAGCTCGTGAGCGAATGAGATGGGCAAGTCAAGACTTTTGCCTGGACGCGAGCCGGCAATTGGTACTAAAATGTTGGTACATTGTCCATGGGGGGAACAATGACGCTTTGCTCCATCGTCGAAATGGCGCAATGGGGCGCCTCACACGACTTTTCCCTTTCAACAACTTCGGCATCATTGATTGCCTCCCCAATCATTGGATGAAATTACGGCAGCTCTTGAGCAACGTATAACGCTACCAAATCTCCACCATTTGCCCCTTCATTTGTGTCGTGTGGGTTCACTTAGGAAACTTTTCAGTGGGCACGATGTCGCGGCGGACGGCCCCCCACCATACGACTATTGGAGGCAATTGCCAAAGGTTAGATTTCGCGAATGCAGTTCACGTTGACAGGTGAGATAGATTTCAACTACAACTACAAGTGCGCTCGACAAGACGAATTGGAAAATTGCTGCAAGCTATTTGCTTGTCACGAACATGCCATCGGCAACTTTGACGCGGGCTGCAAAATTTGCCCCTCTTTTCGATAACGGGGCCAGATTGAAGGGTACGATCTCGCATCTCATTGTCACAAGGATTTGTCTTATTTGGCATGCACTTGGTGGGGACCACGAGATAATACGCTTCCTTCTCAACGCGCTAGTACGTAGCCATCGCAACCCGCATGCGATGGTTAGGAACGCACCAACGACTAAGTACCCCTAACCATGTTAACGTCATGTCTCGCTCGAGCAGGCTGGTGGCCTCGAATTCCACGACGTTTCCTTGGAAACGTGTTCGGAGGTTGCCTTGCATGTCATTCGATTCGCAATAAATGTGCACGATATTGCTGCGTTTGCTACAACGTGTGTGCTAACGAACTCGACCATTTCGAGCAATGCGGGGGGCGACAGCCCAACAACACTCTCAGGCAGTGTACAATGTGTGCGACCTCAGCATGCAGACAATAAAACACTGGATTCGAAGTCAATTGCTTGATCAACCAAGGTATGCCTCACGTGTAAACTCAAAAGCAGTCGAAACAGTTGAATGGTTGAAAGTGTGCTTTACCTACTCTGCTTGGAAAGAAGTCATTGGACCAACCCCTGCTTGGCTCCCAGAGCGGCGCTGGGGCCAAGAGTGGCAACGGTATTTCATCAGTGCAAAACGTTCGTGTTTTGACACCTTAAGCTACCGATACGCAATACAACATTTAGACCATCTTGGCGGGGGCGTTCGACGCCGCGGGGGTTTCTTGGGCAACGTAACCGTTGTTGGCTTCTTCGTTGATGGTGGCCGTGGACGCACGTTGGCCCGTGACAGCCTCTGGGCCCCAGAAGCTGGGCACGTTCGGGTTCTTCTTCCACATCCAGTAGCCGCAGAAGGCCAAGCAGACCAACGCTGTGCCCCAGAACCAGGCAAAACCCTCTACAAATCAGCATCAAACCTCAGATGCACCACGATGGCGACGTACTCGAGCTAACCATTGTGTCTCCCATGTTGTTTGGTTTGGATGAAATTTGAAAATGAACTTCGTGGGCCGACTGACTTTGCGATCGGATACTTGTTCATTCTTCAAAGTCTGATGCGCGGCCACCCACACGACGATGTGTGAGAATTACCCACTTGTCGAAGTTTGTTGGAGCGCGACCATGAGAAGGTACACGATCCGCACAAGGTGAAAAATGGAGTGACGTAACGTAATTACCTTATACAAGTACATCACTGGACTAATTTGAGCGCATGGCCTTTTGGGGTTGGGGGTGTTGGAGTTTGACCACCTTGGAAACCCACAAATGCCACCACCTTGTGTCGAGCTTGCGTGATTTGTGTTGAATGTTTGACGTCTGGTACTTATTCAATTATACGGCGTGCCTGTAGATGAAGTGAGGTACTTCCGAGTCGTTCAGAGCTTTGAAGGGACCTCACAGGTCCATATCTCATGGAAATTTTTGATTGTCGCTTGCTTGAGGATGATTTGGACTTGGGACTACGGGCGGGGGATAAAGCAGCATCATTTGGGGGAGTGTCATTCGAGCCTTCATCAAGCGCTTCATTTAGTCGTGCTACGGGTGGGGTTCCTAGTGTAGCTATATAATAGGATCTGACGTCACTGTTGGCCCAAAAAGAGTCAAGAACCTCCCAACTATTGAGGCCCTTGACTAAACCCCCACTTCCGGGCCTTCAAAGTCACCCAGAACTATTTCCCGCAACACGCAGCCTGTGGTTGCGCTCGAGTCAACTCCAAGCCGTTTGCATGTTGAGTTCACGTGGTGTCAGCGTCGTCACGTTAATCGAGACTGGGTCACGAGTGTCAGGCATGTGTATCGGTCACTGAGTACGAAAAGGCAACCTTGAGAGGGCATGCTCAACAGATCAAAAGTCAAACACTTGCTGCTGCGAGGTCTAATTGATACCCTGGAGAAACCACATATAAGTTTCAACTTGACTGTACTGGTCAGGTGGACCGCACGATGCACATGATCGAGGCTGTTGACATATATTGTTCGTGTTGGGGGGTTACTGCGATATATAATAGGGCTCGACACTTAGACCATCTTGGCTGGGGTGTCCGTGGCAACGGGGACAACTACTGGGGTCGCTTGGGCCACATAGACTTGGTTGGTTTCGTCGTTCACGGTGACGACGCTTCGTTCGGGTTCAGCGTTTCCCCATGGGTTGGGTTGCGCGGGGTTTTTCTTCCAGATAAAGTAGGCGCAGAGGATCAAGCAGGCCAGCGCCGTGCCCCACATCCACGCAAAACCATCTACAAAAAGACACAATCAGGCATTGTAAACAAGGGTTGCGTACCCGAGCGTTCCATGGTCTCTCCCATTGTGGCTGTGAATCAAATTTGATAATGCAAGAGCGAGGGGCAGTCAAAGGAGCAAGGCGAAGGAAGGTGGGTGATTGAATCCGCGCTAGGGAGTCCCGCCCATCTGGTCGTCTTGAGGTCCCGTTTCAGAACTGCCTATGCGAATTGGGCGAATTTCAACAAGAGTGCGACCGACTCCTGGGACGCGAAGGGACGGATCAAATTCGAACTTCGAATTTATAAGAAAGGAATTCCCTTAGAAAAGCTGCTTCTGGATTCTGATGCGGGTTGAACCCACCGACGCCACGGCTGGTGCGGATTGGTCACCTTCACCCACCAAGAGCCAATCAAATTGCGTACCGACATTCCAGGGTACCACTCCCTGTCTAATCTGCCTATGAATCCAGTGCGTCGGCCGTAACAGTGTTATATTTCGCCCTCTTTTGTTAAGCCGTCAACTAGACCACCAAGGGCGAGTCTCGGCAAAGGACGACGCTACGGTGTGTACACTTAGCATGGGCTAGTATATGGGGACCTCAAGGCCTTGTTTCCTGACATTCAAAGCCACAGTGAACTGTACAAGACAATTTGGACCGCAGGAGGTGAAACAATTCACAATCACAAAAACCCGAGACGAACTACAAAAAGCCAAGGAAAATTATTATACCAATATGGCAAATTGTGAATACTCTTTCTTGTTGTTCGAAGAGTTTGTCGAGGTAAAAGTACGCCACTGAACCATCCAACTTGTATATTTTGACGGTGTTTATTACCTCTTTCATCCATTGGGAAGAAGTATTGGGGGGGGGGGGGCAGGCAACCTCCATTGCGAGCCCAAGGATACCCTTGGAGCAACAGAAGCGAAGAGACCATTGAGTTTGTGCATTTATCGGAGTTTGTTGATTTCTAGTTCACTGGATTTATATTTACGTGGGGGGAATATTTCTCTGTGCAGGTGGCCGACCGCCGAGTGCATGTTTGGACGGCTCTCGAAGTTATTCACATGCAAGTGGCCACGACGTGCAAATCGAAGACGTGCACGATCGGGCGAATACTTTGTTGACGTCAGAGTTACCAGCAACATTCACATTGACGTAATCAGTCGAAAAATAAACGGTTTCACCTTGTATGCAAACACCTGAGTGTTGGTGAGTACATGCGATCTTGTTAATCACAATCACTCTCAGGCGGCGCATTCGATAAACAAACACTGGAATTTCATTGCATGGAAACGCGATCAAATTGGCCCACCGAATGTCGTGGATAGCTCGTCGTTACAATAGTATACTTGAATACACTGGCGCGTCCGCCATTGAAACCACAATGGTCATATTCCACCGCCAGCGCGGGTGCGATTACAGTCAAAGTAGCTAACGCTCGTGAGCACAACAAGATCGAAGGCGCACTGGACGTCCCCGATTTGGATGATACGACTGGCGCGTGGGAATTGAAAGTCGATGACGTTGCGCAGGCCTTGGCGAGTAAGTTGCTCGAGCACGTATACCGCACGAGGTAGAATGGTTTGCGTAAGCAGCGACAATATGCAATGAATGTCGAGTCCTCGGGTACATCCCGGACCGTAAAGAGGGAGTCGACGCGGCAACGAAGCGTGGCGCCACCGACAAGCGGCTTCGACTGAGTCACATGGCTGCTCAGACGCGGAGAGGAACAGCCATCGGCAGTGCGAGACTTGGCATGCGAGACAAACATGGCGAAGCCATCGACGGGATGCAATCGCGTGAAAGGAGACGATGATGGTAACGATGGTGTATTTGCTCACTTTACACACACAAGAGGGTACGACTGTGGGGCTTGGGTAGCAGTGTCTTCTCAGACTAGTGGAGTTGATGTGCCAGGGCCAGTGGTGCCATATGGGAGTTCGTGAGCAAAGTCGTGAGCACGATCCATCGACGTAATGTGCGACGTTGCAGGAAATTTCGAGTGATTTGGCGGTGACCTTTGCGGGTGCCGTGAATCTAATGGATGAGGTTGCAGCATTTGTATCGATGGGTGGGACAAGGCTTGCGAGCATCATGGGCTTCATCAAATGGACACAAAACGACGACGTAGTTTGAAGTGGCCAACGAGTCCGAGAGTCATGTAAGCATAATTATTTGGGAGTTGACAACACAACTGGGACGCACCACACACCCTTAGCTTACTTTGTGGAAGTCACCAAACCTTGTCACTGCAAGACGATTGCGTACCGTCCGAATTTGTTTTACAGTCAGTCATTCTTGACGACCAACCATCACGACAAGCGCGACACAAATATGGCGCCAGTGACATCAAAATGACTCCTGTTGACTGCTTTTTGTCGACATGGGGACTTTTCAGCCAAACACAGCGACTACGTTGCCCGTCCCTACGCGTCGTCACCGTTGTTGCTCCTGCATTTTTGTCGGACATGTTGCCGCGGTCGCAACTCGTCTCGGGGTTGCGTGATCAAAGGTTTGGCCACGACGTGGATTGGGTTTCCATCATGCCACCCAAGATGGTACTCGGGTCAATGGTCAATGGATCGACTCGTCATAGACGGGACCATTGGTTGGGCCCCTCTGCTGACAGATTTGGTTGAGTTGGCCATCTCAAGCGTGAAGTCGACCTCCACGTCGCGCCTGGTGATCCATGGCTGCCCAAGTGGCAGTGACCGGACGACGTTGTCAAGATTGTTGACTTTGGTTTTCATTCGTGGAGGAGCAGCGTTGAAAAGTGTTGTGGCATTGCTTGCGAATTGGATTGTGGAGTTGAGCCAATCTGAAGTTGACTTGCTCCATTGTTGTTAACGTCGATCGTATTCAAACCATCGATTGGTTAAAACCAATGTGAACGCCCGGTGTGACTCTGGTTTTATGTTTACTTGTGCTAGGGTGTGTTTGACGCACCACCACTGTAAATTACCAGCACATGCGACAAAAGTTGTTTGAGTCGTGACGGTTTTAACCCTTGGCCCCTTCATCGATTCGGCTCGTACCGAGAGAATGAGCGTTGCAATGTACCTTATACGTTGATAACCACAAGAAGAATACATAATCGGACCCGGGATTTCGATAGATAACGCCCACCTACACTTGCATTTTCTCGATTTTATCATATTTCCCCGACAAACTTTTTCAACCCGTGGAAGTCGTGGTTGCCTACCTTCCTTTGTTCGAGTATTTCAACTGCTATGGAACAACTTGTCTACGTTTTGATAGCACCACACGTATTGACCACGCAACGCATCTGTAGGAGGTGGTGGTGCCAGGTTTCCGACATCCACCTTTCTGTTATTACACTTCTATGGACACAATCTCGTCGCTCTTGTCGTCTTCTCGGAACTGCCGCATATGGAACTTGCAGAGACCATGCTGCTGGCTCAGTCGGTTGCACTCGGAAATCGCACAGCACTTGTCCCGCCGATGTTTCATGCAAAGGCCACAGCCGCGGTCAATGCGCCCACATCCCACCACAGTACATCGTCGATCCACGCCGTGCGCCGTGCACTTGTTGCCGCGCTGGACGCCTTTTGTGCACCCTGCTTCACTGCAGCGCTTCCCACCGCCATGGGTTCGACAGAGCCCGCCGCCTTGGCTGCTCTTGCCGCAGTCGGCCACAGTACACCGCGCGCCTCCGCCGTGGGCTTTGCAGTACCCGAGACTCTGTGCTGCGTTGGCGCAATGTGGAGTTTTGCAGCACTTGCCCCCGCCGTGGGCAGGGCAGTAGTGATTGCGGTTGGCTTCGCGGAGGCACCCTTGAAAGAGACAGATCTTTGTGCGGTGCTCGCAGCAGAACGCATGCAGGCGCACGCGACGCCCACAGCCGTCCTTGGCGCAGTGGTAGCGCGTGGTGGCACTGGCTCCAGTCGTCTCGGCGGAATCGGTGTTGTGGTCGTCGTCGTCGTCATCTTGGGTGCCACTCCTCTCCGACGAACATGACTCGTGCTCCAAGACACTCGCCCAGTCGAAGCCGTCTCGGAGAAGCATGGCCAAGGCGTCAATGTCGGCCGGGGCGTCGAATGGAATCGGCTCCACAGGCACTTTCATGGGCGGCGGCGTACTGAACGTTGTGTCTGTTGATATGGGAGGCATGTATTGTGTGCCTACCACGTGCAATCTGAATTTGACGGTCGCAGTGACGGTCGCCACACCGCCACCGACGTCGTCGTCGTGAGTCAGTCCTGGTCGTGGGTTGACAATCTTGGAAGTACTTCGCCGTCGTGTAGACAAGCTGGGCACTGTTCATGCATTTAATGATTCATTGGTGCAAATATATTGATAATAGGAATACATTTTCTAAATAAAATACTACGTAATATTATTATGCGTGTTTGATATTTTAGATTTAGTAATTTAATACTGTATTAGCATACAAAGTGTGTATATAGCATCTCATGTCAGGCTCAATGACTGTTTGGGCGACCAATCAGATGTTGTAGGAGAAGCCATTTTGACCAATCCAATTGCTTGATCCCGTATGCTGACAACTGGATGTTGAAGTCGTTCATTCACGAATTGATTTTCATGATCGCTTTATATTCACATGATTGACCGACAAACAGCCAACTGGGCTTGAGAGATCATATCGTATTGAATCATTTCCAACAGATAAGTCAGTCTTGCTCAAGGGTAGGTGCATTAGCTTGCGGGAAGATTGCGTGGGCCAACCTGCCGCGACTCACGACGCCTGTATCTGGCTAGCAAATTCGAAACTAAATGTGGCATATCACACAGCAAAGCATTTCAAACTGTATATCCAGACATGTGAGTGTCGTTTTGTGATGTACTTTATATCGTCGTTCGCGCGGATGTTTGACCGAAATGGCGTCAAACATTCGTGCGAACGACGATGCAGTGTGTAGACTACAACGTTGCAACTCTTGAGGCATCAGGTCGAAGGATCAGATTTGATGTTACAAAATGTAGAGCTTTGCATTTTAGGACAAACCACCAAGGAAGCGTAGGACCGTGTTCAAATACTCTTGAGTGCAGTCTCGTGAAAAGGATATACTAGTACATTCGACAGTTTGATACAGCCGATACCAAGTGGATCGCAGCAAATGATCGCAGCCACATGCAATTGGCCTCACGGCTGGAAGTCTAAGTTAACTTTGCACACATTCATTACATTGATCAATGTCTGCATTGTGGCAACTCTTCTGGTTGAGCGGGAAATACACATGCTGCAAAGCACCTGCGCGTGTATATTCATTCATGGAAAGACATTGGTGAGCACGTGTCGAATAATCGAAACGAACACGCTGGAATGTGCTCCACTGTGATATTCCAATGACTGTAGCATTTGCCCCTTGAATCGTTTGCACGTTGATTCTACAATCTGCACGCAACTGTACCTTGACTCGGGCTGACAACGGGGGGGCAGGAGACCACCCACTGCAGCCAGTCGGAGCTCCCACCAAGTCGCAGCCGTGTTCAAAGGTTTCGAGTAAATAACATTTAGATAATTAAGGGGGTCATGTTGGACGAGATTGCATTAATTGGCAACGACGACCACGGGGCGACAGGGTGTATTGGTCGTGAGAATGCCTTTCGCGATGTGGCGAAGCTTCAGATCCAAGACTTCGTCGGGCAAATACCCGTACGTGCCCGGGAACGTGCGGTGGAGAATTCGCTCCAATTTGATGGCCAAGGCGGCACACGAAGCGTCGTTGAGCGGCAGCTTTTGGGATTGTGAGAGCAGCTCGCGGATTTGAGCACGGCGTTGCAGACGACGGAGGCGAAACATTTGGTGCTTCATCAAATGCTGGGGAAAGTGACTTGGGGCTTGGCACATGGCTTTAAAATGTGGAAATGACTCGAACGGAAAACAATGGCAAAATGATGTTGGGGTCGGTCGAATAGAATTCACCATAGAAAAAGCAGTAAACGAGTATTTCTTTTCGTGTGCGTATTTATGATGGGTCTGTTTGCCAGCGCATACGACACGCGTAAACGGTATATTCTGTTCGGTTCGCTCGAAATAGTGAATTCAATGGAATTCCAGAGCTTGACGGATTCGTTCCGACCTTGGTTTCACTGAAAACAAATAAAATGATATAATAATATAGGATTCTTCCAGGCCGAGAAACAAACATAATAATTTCGCGAGGGACGGACATCGGAATGATAAATATCACAGTAAAGCAGTTCAAAATAGCGAGACTTACTTGGTCATTATAAATGTATAGAACGCACAAAGACATTGTGTATGAACACATGCGAAACTCGGCGAATTGCAGCATCTATGGAATGTGAAATGATTTCTTCAGGCTCAGGAGAGCCACTGCACCGGTTACTTGCGTCGATTTCTGTTGTCGAGTTGCGTTGCTGTTGGACGCAAAGCTACGCCAACAACGCCACCTTGCCATCATAGTATCTCAAGAGGAACACCGGACGACGCGAAACCCCCGAGCTTCTTCCAAACGTCACGGCTTCTCGCCAACCGTTCATGCTTTGATCATTATGCGCTTTGGCTTTGCGTGCTCAATATCAACAATGTGCGAGATATGAACAAGGTCGAGCATCAGGCTGACGACTGTGTCAAGGGACAAAGGTGGAGGCGTGCTCAACAAAGCCAAGTACAGGGGTCTCGTCAGTCGTGAATTTCCGCAAGGACGCTTTCAGGTGGTGCACACAGACCCATATCGTCTCTCTTTCATTATGGTTGCTTCTGATTCGCGGCAGTAGGTTTTTACGTACCAAAATCCGCGCGCAGAGGTCAGTACATGACATTGGTACGAACAAGAGCAAGCACCAAGGCTTCGATTTCGACGGAGTCAAATGTAAGACCGCACCAGATTCCACGCTCTGAGAGCCACACATCGTGCTGCGTGTCGTTTTGATCCATGCATTTGTGCGTGAACCCTTTTGAGAGATCGACAAGGACCGCTCATGTGTGCGTGTTCCTCTGTCTGATCGGATTTGGCCCAACACCAAAACACGCGATCGCACGCTTTGTGTGTACAGTCGAGAGATAGCTCAAAAGTGAGAGAAGCACAACGAACGGCCTGATGGGATGTCCTTACACAGCTAGCCATCCATCACTGCGGCAAGCAAGTTCCAGATCAAATCCCGCGTGCCAGCCACGCTATCAACCGCCTTTCACAGAGTTGATTGCGTGCCACCAGCACGACCTGTGTCAAGGTGCACGGTTCCACGCCACGATTAGCTATGGTTGCGATCGCCACCTCACGCTGCACCTGATGTCCCTTTCAAGGACTTGCAGAGAATACACGTTCGAGTACGGAGCCACATCCAGCATCAACGAGCAGTCTGAACGCGTATCCGTTGAAAACGATAGTTGGTGAAATGAGAATGATAGTTTGCTGAGTGTATGTTGTATACATATCGCATTTCGCGACACGTATGGATTTTCGGAAAAATGTCTCCCCGAGTCAGGAAAGGCAATCAATCGCACATCAAGCGATGGTCATGCAATTCCATGTCCCAGGAATGCTAGGTCACATTCAATCCATTTTGGCTCGTTGGAATTACCTCCCAAGGCGATTCGTCACTTGCACTCGAAGTTTCTCCCAAGCACTCACAGCTCAAACGCCCACCTTCCCAGGGAAGCATGTGGGGCGGCACAGTGTCTTCTATCCTTCACCCACAACCAACATCCTCCACAGCTCCGTCGCGCACATAACTTATCTCGGCCTTATAAATACTATTTTCTTGTTCATTTGGGATTGCGGACTTGACGGAGGTGTGGCCGACACATGCCCATGGCATGGCTCAGGCGTTTGCAGCCACTCGTTGTGCACTGCCGCTCGAGGCGGTGGTTTTCACAGAGGCCACCGCCGCGGTCGTTGCGACCACAGCCCGCCACGGTGCACGTGCGACAGCCGCCGTGGGTCGCACACTTGTTGCCACGTTGGACGCCTTTGGTGCAGCCTTCTTCCGTGCAGCGCTTCCCGCCGCCATGGGCGCGGCACAAGCCCCCGCCCTGGCTGCTCTTTTCACATCGCGGGTACGTGCACCGGGCGCCGCCACCATGCGCTTTGCAAAGGCCTTGGGACTGGGCGGCGTTCACACAGCGGTCAACGACGCAGCACTTGCCGCCACCGTGGCTGTTGCAGTAGCTCGAGTGGCGCGCGGGTTTGTAGCAGCCGTCTACGTGGCACACTTTGGTGCCGCCGTGCGCTTTGCAAAAGCCGCGGGCACGGATGCGGCGGGGACAGCCTTGCATGGCACAGCAAAAATCCAATGCTGTCGACGACGTGGACGACGGGGACGAGGATTGGCGTTTTACAGGCTCGCAACTCGTGGCGGCGTCGAGAAGCAGGTCCCAGTCGAACGCAGTCGGGAGATCCAAGAAATGAGGCCACAAGCACGGATCCGATATGGGGTCGTGGCCGACCGGGCGGTGGAATGGAATGGGGTCAAACATAAACATGCTGTTGGGTTTGACGAGATCCATGTGGTGCGCGTCCATCGTGTCTAGAAACATAGTGTGGTCGAGTGTGTGCAGTGGCCGGCAAATGCAAAAATGAGCCAAGGGACCACCACAACCTCGAACGTTTACCAGCCACGAGGATTCGTAAGTGAAGTGTGTAATTGAAAAGCCAGAGTCAGCGGCGTCGATGCGCCGTGTGGTCGTTCGCAACGAGGGAAAATCATGCCCACTCTGCGACTGTCCCATGAATCCCTCAACGCGGATTGGCTGAAATTCAGCGACAACTGTGGTTGATCCGGAAGACAAACCAATTATTCGGATATCTGGCTCAAATGTTGCAAAAAGATCGCGTGACACACGAACCAGTGCGCCATCAAGTCGGATATGGTTGACGCAACAGGTATTCTGAACGCAAAAGGGATCATGTAATCTAAAGATTGACCACACGAGAGATCCATGTACTAGTAGGGACGCCAAGGGCCACCCACGTGGTGCCGTAGACACTTAGAGTGGGGCCGCTTTGGATCCTGGGTGGGTTTTGGATACGGTGTATCATCGAAACATGATCCCTGGATCTCTCTTGGATCGAACACGATGGTGGTTTGAAGTTGCCGTGGTTGATACAATGAGTTCATGCCCTCCTCGGTCCGGCCCTATCAATATGTGACTAGTTGTGCCTCGTACTGAAAAATCACTTTCGTGGGATTACTAGTAATTACCAACTTGAGCTTGGGCGATCGAAAGATCGAAATCGTCAAGACTGTGGAGCCGGGGTCTGGTGGCGTTATCACTCCCACCGAAGCTTTTTTAGGTGGGAATCCCACGCGATGGTGCCACGTACCAAGTAAATTGTGGCCAGCGTGATGCTCCGTACAACTTGGCACGTGAACGATGGTTTGTAACGGTGCTCCGTGGGGAGGATGGGTTGAACTGTGGCTGGGTTGTGATGTGTTGAATCACCTTGAAGAGTTGCCAGCCAACCATCTTCTGTCATGTTGAGTTGGCTGTGGACTGTACGGTGTGACAGCACGCTCGTTGAAGTTGGATTACTGCCATCGCCCATCTACAGTCATCCGAGTATCTTTCGACAGAACAACTTTTCAACGTTTCGCGTTGCAAGTGGCGTTGGGATAATATGTGGTCACACTTTTCATATGTCTGCACTCCCTCCAACTGACGATGCCAGGCGCAGCTGGGCAATGACGGGTGAGAGCAGCAACACGGGTTATGCTTTGCAGTGACACCAAAGCCAAAGCTTAATATGATTCAGCAATCAACAGCAGGGGAAACGTGTCTCGTTGGCGAGTAGAACCCTTTATTGAGTGCGTGTGCCACTCACTAAACGACTGGGTATCCCCGAAGTAGAAAAGTTTGACAAGCCGATCACAGATTGGCATATATATCCGCCCACGAAATGGTGCGCAAAAAGTTCAGCCGGCGTCCTTTGGCACAGACAAACTACACACATGAGCGGTCGACGTTGATTTGCAAAGGTATTCGCAACATGATGTATCTGGTGCCCACCGATTTTTTGCGTTCAGTCTTGAGAACTCCAGAACACCCCAAACGCGTACGATGTCCAACTGGGTCCTAGGAAGAAGTAGATGTACCGTCGCTCCTTCTCGATCAGTCGCGCTTCTTCGTCCACTGTGACCGGTCTTGAGGGCGATATGGACAGGAGAAATGCACGAATGATGATGGCCCCGTCGCTCCTGACATTAATCTCATGTTTCGACAGACCGTCGCTCAGGTCGTCCAAATGATGTTCCCAGACAACTCACTCATTGTATACGTGACTGTGGGCAGCGAGAGAGACTCTCCTTTTTTTGGATTGCGTGTCCTTTCTTGTGGGGACCTCTATGGGAGCGTACACTTGCTTTGTGGGCGTCAGAGTCATGCTAAAAATGGTAGATTGTATGAATATGCGTATGCTCCTTGTTGTTGACGTGAAAATTTCAGTTCCCGCAGTCCGATTTGGTTGATGAGTTTTTTCTGCAAAATTCAGCGTTCAGTACACATCTCAACGCTGATTGGCTGACATCGATTTACGTGAAAGTATTTTCTCGATGATTCAAATTCTTCGCAGTAGGTCAGGGATAATTGCAGCATTTTATACTCATCATTAAGATGGACTTTATAACAACATAGAATCAAGAACAATTATTTCTATAGGAAGAACTATGACCATCTCTTAAAAATAAATTCAGTATTAACTCGGAGTACACTGTTAAAATAAGTTGCCCGTGTCGTGGACACCTGTTCGCAGCAACGCAGCGGCAGCGAACAGCTTCCAATTTTCGTTCCCGAAGCATCATTTTTCATTTTGCTGTCCACGTAGCATGACTCTGGAGTACATGACCTACAACGTCGTGCCAGAGTTCGACTGTGCTGTTCAAGCATTGCAAGATTGGCTGTACTTTACCAGCCTGCCCCGCGAACGCGCCTCCGACACTCCACTGAATTTCGACATTTTCAACTCGCTGCTGCCTCCCCTTGTGAGTGCTGAAAGCCACGCTTCCGAATCGGACAACGAAAGCAATCAAAAGGAGAACGAGGCTGCTCCCGTATGCAACAAGGATGGCTGCTTCCGTCGAGCACGCTTCAATGGTGCCTGCAAGCAGCACGGTGGCGTCAACTCGTGTCAAGTTCCAGGCTGCCAACGACAATCCCGTCGAGGCAGCTTTTGCAATAGCCACGGTGGCGCCAAGTGCTGCAAAATGCAATTTTGTGGCAATGCGGCGCAATCCCAAGGGTTGTGCAAGGCCCACGGCGGTGGCGCTCGCTGCACGGTCGGTGGGTGTGACAAGAGCAGCCAAGGTGGCGGCTTGTGCCGCGCTCATGGCGGCGGGAAGCGCTGCAGCCACGAAGGATGTACCAAGGGCGTCCAGCGCGGTAACAAATGCGCGACCCACGGCGGCATCCGCGTCTGCTCGGAATCCGGATGCGGTCGAACGGACCGTGGCGGGGGGCTCTGCGAAGGCCACCGCCAAGAACGTGAGTGCGCCGTGCAAGGGTGCAAGCGATTGGGCTATGCACTCAACATGTGCAAGTTGCACTTGCGCCAAAAGGCCCCGCTCAACGTGGCTGTGTGAAATGGCGCGAGATATTTAACCTTCAAATTATTAATCAATTAGGTAAACTACAAGTTCGTTCTTGTTGAATGGTCTGTGTTTGTTGCATGTTCACACCTCTAGTCTGACTTGTGGTGGTTTGAGAAGTCAAACGAGCTCCAACTGCAAGGAACACAATCAAGATGAAGGATATCTATGTGTTATGTTGCCCTTGAAGAAGTTATATGCATGACAAGGTAACGTCAACTCGCTCCTTAGTTGTCGACGGTGGCGGTTCTCTTTGCAATTGGTCGTTGTCTCAAAGCACCACCGTAATCTGATTGGCTGGGTCTCCTTTAGTCAACAGTGGGATTCTGGAACTATCCAGAAGCTATTTCCATACTTCGGCAGAAGAAAGGTCTATTCCGCTTAGAGTGTCAAAGAAGTTCGCCGTTCTTCTTGTGCGAAGTTCTTGTGTGTGGGTGTCGCTGTGGTTGCCCAAAACGGCGCTGGAAATATCGCCCTTCAGGGCTTTCATTCTTTCGGCATCGCATGATTTCGGGCGAAAAAGCAAAGAACTCACAGGACGGGACAAGACAGTTGATGAAGAAAGCCCGATCGGTAGAAGACGCTCTTATTCATGCCTCAATATCGTACTTTCTTCGCGTCAAGGATAAAATGCAACTTCGTAGAATAGAGAAAAGACAATACTATTCAGTCGACTAGATGTAATTAAAGTATTTTAGCGGCCACGCTTTATTTGTTGCATGGAGGGGGCGTGCGACCTCCTTTTGTTGTTCATGAGAGTCTGATGTGGTTGCGTTTGGTCCAGCAATGTCGCTTATGATGGGTTGTCGAACCACTCGTACTATAAATTTAGACCAAGTGACCCACAGGGTCATGTCATCCTCGCCCATCTCAAAGCCCACGGCAGTGAAACTAAGATGGAGCGAAATAACTCGTGGCCATCCATCCAAGTACTTAATTGCGACATGTATTTGGCGAATTGGCCACCATCGATTGTCTCTGCAGGGGCAACACTTGGATTTCAAATCTTGGATTTTGATTGGCTAGAACTTGGTGACAGAATTGAATTCATTGTCGGACAATTATTATTGGCCCGTTGAATTGAGTTACAGCAGTGGGATTCAGTACTTCCAAAGCGTGTCATGGAGAAAAGATTCACGAGAAACCACATTCCCCAGGTCACATAAAATACAAAAAACATAGTCAATTTTTGTATACAAAGACTAATATAAATATTAGTTCAGTTGATATTAGTATTCAAATATAGTCCACTGTAGTACCCACAAGGATTGTCTCTGTTGTCGAATCCAACTCGACAACCCAAATTTTGGAGCGCATACCATCGACATGTATGAACCACAAAAGTCTTGACCATCGAGCGGAACCACCAAAACCATCACAATTGAATTTGCTCGATACCATGGCCACCGACATCCCCATGATTGCCTTCAACACACTGCTCGATGACATCCAGCATTGGTTCTACTTGGTCAACCAGCCAATCCTCCCACCCAACTGCGACGACACCACGCCACTCAACTTGGAGCTCTTCGACGCCCTGCTTCCCACCATATGCTCAACCGACAGCGAAAGCAATTCATCCGACTCGGACCATGAATCATCCACGCGCCAAGACGCGCGGACGACCTGCAGCCAAGCTGCCTGCGTCCGACGCGCCCGCCCGAACGGCGTCTGCAAACAACATGGTGGCAGCAGCTCCTGCCAAATTCCACACTGCCAACGCCGAGCCCGACGAGGGCCCTTCTGTCTCAGCCACGGTGGTGCTAAGTGCTGCAAAGTGCAGTTCTGTGGCAACGCTGCGCAATCCCAAGGATTGTGCAAGTCCCACGGCGGCGGCGCTCGCTGCACGGTCGGCGGGTGTGACAAGAGCAGCCAAGGCGGCGGCTTGTGTCGCGCCCATGGTGGTGGGAAGCGCTGCAGCCACGACGGTTGCATCAAAGGTGTCCAACGCGGGAACAAATGTGCGACCCATGGCGGCGTCCGAGTCTGTTTGGTGGCCGACTGCATGCGACCGGACCGTGGTGCTGGGCTCTGTGAAGAGCACCGCCGCGAGCGTCGCTGCAGTGTCGCCTGCTGCCATCGGCTGAGTCATGCCTTGAACAAATGCAAAGTGCATTTGCGGCAACAATCTCTCTAAATTTATGTCCGTTGCCAGGCGATCGAAGCCTCAACGTAGCCTTGTACTGTATCGTCGTCAATTAATTTTACCAGTGTGCTGACACGTGAGATGTTCAGTGCACGCGCCTCGACTTGGCGAGCAGATCCCATGTGTGATGTCCCCGTGGTGGGCAATTCTAAACCAGAAACAGTCTCAAACTGGAGTAATGCTTTCCCCTGAAAGAATGATTTGGACTGGATTAGTATGTACGTGAGCAAAACATTATCAACAGAACGGTATGCAAGGAATTACTTCGTTTTGGAACTTTCTCGCATCAACTTTCCTGTTGCCATTGTTTTGACTTTGTTGTCACTTCGCATGTACTTTATGGTCGTTTGATCCATGCTTGATCTGTTTACTTGTGCTTGAAACGATGGAAGTAATATTTGGCCATGTATACTTCCTGGTCAAAGTATCCTCGAAGATAAACTGTGGGCTTTTGATTGGTCGAATTCAGGTTTGCTCGATTGATGAAATGTTCACATAAATTGCTTGAAGAACCAAAATTCGAGTGGCTCGAATATTCAATTTCAAAAGTACGGCCAATGTTAAAATATTCCTAATAATTTCTTCCAAACTAGTCGAAAACTTCAAAATGGATACTTCAAAATACTATGCCATACTTCATAGACGATATATTTCTACATTTTTGAGGGACACATTTGTAAAATCAGAATTCCATCAAGCACAAACCAAGGAATATAATTCCGAGGACATCCAGCCGAGTATCAAAAATGACAAAATGTCTCCGACGAGACATGTCACAATATATATAAAGTCACGACCAACATTCCACGAAATCCACCGATAATGCGCTCACGATCTTTCGTCCATTCTTCAATTTGCTCAACACCATGTCGGCAACTTACATGAGCTATGATCCACTCCCCCTCTTCGAAACCTGCATGTCTTCGACCGTCATCCAGGATCTCCAAGACTGGATGTACATGATCAACCGCCCCAATGCGCCCTCCAATGACTTGCCTCTGAACATAGACCTTTTCGACTCGCTTCTCCCACGACCGTCGCCGCCCGCCTCACCATGCTGTACCGACATCGATAGCACGACGTCGGAGTCTGACGTCGAATCGACACTGTCCCGGCGGTCCACATGCCATCAAGAAGGCTGTTTTCGGCAAGCTCGCTTCCATGGCGCGTGCAAGCAACACGGTGGCGTCAACCCTTGCCACGTTTCAGGCTGCAAACGCCAAGCGCGCCGCGGCAACTTGTGCGTCAGCCACGGTGGCGCCAAGTGTTGCAAAGTCCAGTCCTGCGGCAACGCGGCGCAATCCCAAGGCTTGTGCAAGGCCCACGGCGGTGGCGCTCGGTGCACGGTTGACGGATGTGACAAGAGCAGCCAAGGCGGCGGACTCTGTCGCGCCCATGGTGGCGGGAAGCGCTGCAGCCACGAAGGGTGTTTAAAAGGCGTTCAACGCGGCAACAAGTGCGCGACCCACGGCGGCATCCGCTTCTGCTCTGTGGCCGACTGCGGGCGACCGGACCGTGGCGGGGGGCTCTGTGAAAGCCACCGGCGCGAGAACGAATGCTCCGTCCACATGTGCAAGCGATTGAGCCATGCCATGGGCAAGTGTAAATTGCACTTGAGGCAACAAACGCGAGTCTAGTCAGCATATAGTGTCCTCCGAGGCAAGTCGTGTATTTATTGGGAAATGTAATTGTGGAACGCATTTGCACTGTTGGTTGCCCATGACGCATCTCATGTCGATTCGTTGCAAATATGACGCGCGATCTTGGACGGGCGTGCAACAATGCGATTTCGGAAAGCGTGTGGTCTACACGTTTCCAAAACATGCGGTCGTGTTTCGTCTTGATTACGGAAACGACGCAGATTGCATATTTTGTTGCACCAAATTTACCACAAACGACGATTGTGATTGGCTGGTAAATATTGCCACGTCCACCGACCTCACAACACGCGACGAACAACACCAGGTTTTCGAAAACCGCGTGCGCCCAGAGCTCGTGCGCCCAACGAGTTTGAAGAAAAGACGTTCATTTTCGAAAAAGCGTTAGAACATGCACAATCACTTGCACCCGATCCCTGTCCACAGCCCTGCGGCGCCACCAACTCTACTCCATGTTGTGCAAGAATGGATCTACTGGACAAATTTACCAGGCACGCCCGTCGCCACCGACAACAGTCCCTTGGACTTTTCTGTGTTTGACTCCCTTGCCCCATCTGCTATCCCACGCCACCATGTCCCCCTTACTGTCGTCCCCAGAACAAACGACGCACCCCAAGAACACTCCCTCTGTCGCATGCACGGCTGCACCCGACGAGCAGGTTTCCACGGCGCCTGCAAACAACACACAAGTGGAGCCGACTGGTCGTCGTGCCAAGTCCCAGGATGTTCCCACCGTGCGCAACGAGGCAGGTTTTGCTTCAGCCATGGCGGGGCCAAGTGCTGCAGAGCGCACGCTTGTGGCAACGCCGCCCAGTCCAAAGGTCTGTGCAAGGCCCATGGCGGCGGGGCTCGATGCACGGCGGCTGGCTGCGACAAGAGCAGCCAAGGTGGGGGCTTATGTAGAGCCCATGGCGGCGGCAAGCGCTGCAGTCATGAGGGATGCTCGAAAGGCGTTCAACGTCGAAGCAAATGTGCGACCCACGCCGGCCTTCGCCTGTGTTCTGTGGCTGGGTGCGACCGCGCAGATCGCGGCGGTGGGGTTTGTGAAGGTCACCGTCGAGTATGTGAGTGTGCTACAGCTGGCTGCAGGCGGCTTCGCCATGCGTTGAACTTATGCAAGTATCACTTGCGGCGAAAGTCGAGGGCGATGTGAAAGCTAATAACAGAAGTGTACAGATAAGGTTTGAGTTTGGCTTTTGACTACCATGTACCACCTTTGAAGGGTACGCAATTCGGTTTTCAAGCTCCGTGGACGTTAATACTTCCGCCCAAGCCAACGACCACAACCGAGCACTCGTGGTGAATGTCTGTCGAGGTATCCACATCACTCTCTCAAAATTGCTGTGTTTGATTGGTCAATGGGATGCCAAATGATGGTAAATTCAGCCACAACCGCTGTTGATTGGCTCCATCGAACAACGTCAACAGAGCAAACATTCAGGTCCTCTCCTGTGATTGGTCGGTTTGCCCTGTGAATCAGTATTTGAACAGAGGCAGGAATGAGAATATCGAGGACTTTGAACATATAATTATCAATATAAAATTATCGATGTATAAAATACAGGATATTTCTATCGTATTATATTCAAAACTATGTTCGCTCTCTTCCAAACCAAGGATTCCGTGATTCACGTCGTGCAACAATCGCTCAGATGTTTCCATGCTGATAATACAAACATTCACGGCTTCCACGACAAAAACAAAGAGCTCACATTCCAAATTGCAATCTCCCACACAATGGCCCCTATCTACGACAACTGCGACCCTTTGCCCTTGCAAGACGACTTCCATTCCTCCTCGGATGTTCAAGATCTCCAAGACTGGATGTACTGGGTCAGCCAATGCAACAAGCCTGTCCAAGTGGACGAATCTCCCCTGGACGTCTCTGTCTTTGACGCTCTGGTACCTCCTACCACCCCGTGGTATGGGCAAAGCGTCCACTACCACCAGCCAATGAACTATGGCTATGGGCGCAACATGTAATTCGTGCCCCATCACAACGCAGTATTTAAAATGTAATATGAATTCTTTTTGACAGAATATTTTACCATACCACCTCGGTTTCGAGACCAATGAGGCCAATTTTTCGAGTTGATTTTTACGCACTCCATGTGTAGTGTACCTCTGACAGCGGGTAAGGATATTTCACACGTGGTTTTTGGTCGCAACACGCGTGGTTTCTTTTTGTCGTGGTGATTCACATCGGCACGCCGCGTTTCCCGTGGGGATAAAATAAAATCAACCCCTTTCCATGGAATGAGAGGGGCTCGCTCTTCGACGAGGCACCACCGTACACAACACTATACACCAGAACTCCGGTGGGTAAATTTTGTAGTCGGTTTCTCAATTATCGCTCGCAAAGGGCTCCTAGTTGTCTGGTTTTGATGAAAATTCGAGCCGAAAGGACTTAAAAATCTTTTCCAAACTGACCACGCGTTTTGCTTCCGAAAACCAACCCGCGAAAACCTTTCCACGTGACAATCTCTTCAATAGAAGAGTTTGTCCGACTCCTATTGGGATATCCAAGCCGTTTTTTGAAATATTAGCGAGTTGAAAGGAATGAAATACGAAATGCACTCCGTCTGAAGAACTTAACAGGTCCGTATGTGCATGACAGTGCACGAAGCTTGTGCGCGGCACCATTTTTGTGGTATCAAAATCCGGTTGCAGAGACCAAGTATGAAGACGATAGAAATACAACAGAACTTGCAAATCCAACTGATAGGTGGAAGCGAGAGGATAAAGATATCAATTTTTGGGCACCTCAGCATTGGGTCACGCAAACCTGTGAAATGTGTTTGTTTGGATGTGACATTCGTCAATATTTGGCTTACACAATAATGTTGGAACGAATATTGATATCATAATTCAAGAATTATGTGAACCTTGAACAATTTGATTTGTATGCAATTGTTGTATTGCGTATTTTCGTTGTCGGTAAATTTTCTTGATAAAACAGCGGTGACACGACCCCAGTCTCTACCATGAACCATTTCTCATTTCAAGGATTGATGAGAAACAAGTCCAGTACTATCACGGACGTTTGAAAGTAACGCCATCCAAATACTTTTCGAAATGAAGACACGATCATTCTTGAAATTAACATGTTCTCCACAACAGTCACAACCTCGATGGACTTTTTAACATCCACGGATCTGGACGAATTGCAAGAATGGCTCTATATGACAACGCTTCCGTCTGGCGTTAATGAAGAGAATGACACCCTCGATATAACCATCTTCGACTCCCTGATGCCTCCCCAGCCACTTGAAGATGAGTCGGCCATGTCCGATGGCCCCATGTCCCCAAGTCCATTTTTATGCTCCAAGGACGGATGTTTTCGACGTGCTAGAAGCAACGGTGCTTGCAAAAGCCACGGCGGCTACAACGCGTGCCAAGTCCCAGCTTGCCTCCGACAAGCCCGGAGGGGGAACTTTTGTTTTAGCCATGGGAGCGCAAAGTGTTGCAAAGTGCAGACTTGTGGTAACGTTGCCCAGTCTCAAGGTTTGTGCAAAGCACATGGCGGCGGACCTCGATGCACCGTGATTGGTTGCGACAAGAGCAGCCAAGGCGGGGGGCTATGTCGAGCCCATGGTGGCGGGAAGCGCTGCAGCCACGAAGGATGCACCAAAGGTGTCCAGCGCGGCAACAAATGCGCGACCCACGGTGGCATTCGCGTGTGCTTAGTAGAATGGTGCGAACGCCCAGTCCGGGGAGCGGGTCTTTGCGAGAGTCACCGCCGAGAGCGAGAATGTGGCATACACACTTGTGCACGCCTTGCCCAAGTTCGAGGTCTGTGCAAGATGCACCTGCGGCAGCAGAGACGACTTGAAATATAGCGGTTGAAAACGAAATGAAATTCATTAGCTGTTGGGCTCCCAGATGTAAAAGATAAAACGCTCATAGTAATTAATGTTGTGTGCAAAAGGCTGTACCACTCGTTGCGAAGTGCATGTTTTCATCAACACGTGTTTCTCCAGCGAAAGGAGCAAGTGGGAAGTAACTTGATGCGGTGAATATCGGTACCGTACACCATCGTATGACGACACAACTCCGAGGTACTCTCTGAGGTGAGAACACAATTCTGTCGGCACAACAACGACTGACATTTCTTTTTCTCATCATGATTTGATTGGTGGTGACGGGCAATGTGCATAATAGAATACCGTTTGTTTATTGGCTCACTATATTTTCCTACGTTGTATTACGCTTTATGTCTCAGGCGTATCTCATTTCCCATTGGATGCGTTTTTTCGCCAGAAAAGTAATCATTCCGATCACAACAACGCCATGATTACTTTCACGAAAGCGTGCAATGCGGCATTGAAAACGATGGTGACGTTGACACTCAAGACAACAATCACAACATCACTTTTCAATTTCCTCTCGAACAATTCAAGTCCAATTCATCATGGCCTCCGCGCACGACAACTTCGATCCCTTGCCTTTCGAGGCTGCATCAACCAACCTCAGTTCCCTCATCCAAGACGTTCAAGACTGGATGTATTGGGTCAGTCAGCCCAACCAAATCACACCAGCCGAAGATGCCCCACTGGACTTGGATGTGTTTGACTCGTTGCTGCAACCAATTATCTCTTCGTCCGAGCAAAGTTCCACATATCAATCGGCTGTTGTGGGTTCCACCATCAGTGCCTAAAAGTTCGTTGTGAGCTCCACGTATTTAATCAACAGCTTCGAGAAGCACAGTGTACCGGTTTCCAAATCTGAGAGCTCATGCAGAGATCAAATTGGAGAGCTCCACGTTTCATCGTTTGTTCTGAGGGTTGGTGCCAGCGTCAGAGAGTTGCATTGGTCGGACTTTTTAGTTATATGTAATCCCAATGAAATCTATTTATGTAATGTAAAATCGTGTCATTAATGCATAATGATGGAAACCATGTAGAGAAGCAGCAGTCTTGGATAAGTTTTTGCCGATCAGTCACACGGGCGTCCTTCTTGGGAACCCCTTTCGTGTCTAGTTGAAGCTGAACGGAGTCAGACATACAATGTCCTTTAGAATTAATAGTGGAAGTACAAAGAGACTCCGTGGACAGGAACCCAAATGGCGTCCTTGTATATGGGTGCATGCTTCACTTGTGCCATGAATTGAGTGCTTCCCCCAATGCCGTCGAAAGATGCCGTCGAATTGACGAAAGTAACGCGTTCGCTCAGGCGAAATTCCGATAAGGCGTTTGATTGGTCAATCAAATTTTGTATACTTGCCTTTTCGACTATGGGATATTTTCATTGGCTATCTGTCTTTCCAACTGAAAATTTAGAGTGGACACTGGGACATGTCGTCCCGTGCAGCAGGCGTCGCAGATGCAACCTTTCCCCTCGCAACCATCACTTTCCAAATTCCTTCATCAGGACCACAACCACACGCGTCTATGAACTACGAACCCCTCCCCGTGCAAGATGGATCCGACTATTCGACCTTCCTCGTCGACCTCCAAGACTGGATGTACATGATCAACCGCGACACTATGACCACAAACTTCGACGCATTGACTTTGGAGTACTTGGACACGCTCGTCCCCCCCTATTCGCCCAACACCACCGACGTCGAAGCCACGTCGTCGTCCTCGGACTCGGACTCCTCCAAACAAGACGCATATGCAACCTGCAGTAACAACGGATGCCACCGCCGTGCTCGTTTCAACGGCGTCTGCAAGCATCACGGGGGCGTCAACCACTGTCGGGTTCCAGGCTGCAACCGACAAGCCCGACGAAGCAACTATTGCATGAGCCACGGCGGGGCCAAATGCTGCAAAGTGCAGCTTTGTGG
>VJMH01000071.1:0-24333 GCA_009835185.1 Aphanomyces stellatus
CCTTTTACGCCTCCCATGGCATCCCGTACAAGCGGTCCTATCTCTTCCACGGCGTGCCTGGGGCTGGGAAGACGTCGCTGATCCAGGCCATCGCGGGCCATTATGCCCGCAACATGTACTTTCTCCAGCCAACGCACCCCAAACTCACAGACGATGGGCTTCGCTCCGCCATCGAGCAGATCCCAGCGAATTCGGTCGTCGTGTTTGAAGATATTGACGCACTCTTCTCCAAGACGCGCGAAAAGAAGGTCGCCGACTCGCCGCTGACCTTCTCGGGGCTGCTCAATGCGCTGGACGGCGTCGGGAGCCCCGACGGACACATAGTGATCCTCACGACCAACTTTCGCCACCAACTCGATGACGCGCTCGTGCGCAACGGCCGCGTCGACGTCCACGTGGCCTTTGACTATGCGGTGGCCGAACAGATCGAGGACATGTTTGCTGGCTTTTACCCGAGCGAGCGAAAGCACGAGTTTGCGGTCAAGCTGCAGGCGGCGCTCGGGACGAGGAACATGTCGACGGCGGCGCTGCAGCATTACTTTGTGACGCAGCGGACCAAATCGGTGGACGAAGCGATGGCGAATGTGGGCGAGATTGTTCGGGACATTGACGAGCGCTTGAAGGACGAGGAGAAGACCAAGATGGAAGAGGAGGCGAAGGAGAAGGAAGAGGAGGAGGCCAAGAAGAAGCTGGCGGAAGGCGAAGCCAAGGTAGTGAACAAGTAAATATTCCGAGTAGAACGTTGGAAGATGCCTTAAACATCATTGGAGGCGTTAACCCATAAACCGGAATATGCATGCAGCAAGTAAATTCTCGTTTTATCGTCGTGTCTACTTTGTTTTTCTGCAAGACTCTTCATGACAAAATATTGATTGGGTTTGTATTATGTGGTTGTGGACAACCCTATCCTCTTAACAACGAGGGGTAGGCCATAGCAGACGGCCGCGAGTCCATTGAGAAAAGGCAATTTGCACTCGCGTCTAGCAATGGCAAGGGCCAGGCCAAGTGACATTTGGTCCTCAAACCAGCCGCGAAGGAGGCGGAGACTGAGTCTATCAAGGTCCCTGTCTGTGACGTCCCAGAGCATTCCGACCACGGCGGGGCTGCTGGCGTCCAAGTAAGCTGCGAGCATGCCTTCGGGGTCGTACAAGCCAAAGGTCGAAAGTTTGGCGCTGGAGCAGCCCATGAGGAGGGCGACGGGGGCAGGCGAGGGAAGGACGTCCCTCGGGATGTACTTTTCGCCTGAGCCATGGCCACAGTAGAGAAAGACGTCGCTGGCCAACGAGGATTCGACAGTCGGGAGCTTGGACGACGTCCAGTGCCATGTCGAAGTTGCATGACGAAGAAAGTCCCCGAGGAATTCCTCCGAGTGGATGAGATCACCGGCGGGATTGACGACGTAATGCACCGACTGACGGGAAACTACGACGGGGGTGGCAAAGAGGGGCGCAAAGGATGATAGCCTCGAGACGGGAAACGTCGTAGGGAACAAACCTTCCCATGGGAATCCATGAAGAGATGTGCAGAGGAGGGTGAGGCCAGGCGGTGTGGTGTTGGGTGACGGCCGAGGGGGCAAGAGTGTGGTCGAGAAGGGCACGCCGCAGCTCTGGAGGCCAGCTTTGACCTACGAGAGAACGTTGGTGGAGAGACGACGACGATGATCATACCAGTTCGTCACTGAGACAGTCGATCGAGTAGGCGTAGAGAATGGACGCGAGGATCTCTTCTTGCATCGGCGAGAGGGTGGGATGACGATGGACGATAGATGTGAAGAGCGAGTCAAGGGGCGGTGGGAGGGGAGCGGGCCGGGGAAAGAGGAGGCAGCGGTAGAACGACAGGTGCGACTACCAAGGGGTTGTGAAACCGAGGGACTAGGACCAGCGCAACCAGACCTGGGCCTTTTCCACGAGCAGTTGCAATTGGTCGTTGAGGTGCACGCGATGTTTCCACCATTGTTTCTTCTGGGAAGATGTCCACGCAGCGGCCTCTTCGGCCGTATGCCCCGATAGCGTTTCCCTGAGTCAAGGTTAATACCACCACGCATGTCACTATCTCGAGGGAGACGTACTTGGACCGATCAATCAAAAGCGCCAACGCCTTGAAGAATTTATCCGTCGCAAATTCAGGCAATAGAATCGTGACGGGGCACGTGCCATTGTTCTATCAGAGAGTGAATCAAATGACAGACACAACAAAACAAACCTGGACGCGGTGGAGCAGCAGTTGGTTGGAATTATACTTGGTGAGTGACACAATGTTCCAATCGGGAGGGATTGCCGACGCGGCCCAGCGCGCTCGGTATGCGTTTGTGTCGGTGACAATGTCCTTCGAGGCAGGGAGGCCCGAGCAAAGCCAGCTCATGCGCCACTGCAGCTGGGTGTGCATCTCCCGTTCTTGAATGTACTTGAGACTCTCGAGGCAGCTCAAGGTATACTCGACACAAAACGAGCCAGAGTGGATGCTGCGCTTGGTTTCTTGGTACGCATCGTAGGCTTCTTGCAGCGAATGCATGCTTTGGGAGATGGCTTCTCGAGTCTGCTTGGCCCGCAGCGCCTGGCTCAGTGTCTGAAGCGCAAGTCGGTGGTCCACGATGGATGGGCTCAATTTCACTGCCTTTTGTGACGCCACCACGGGGTCGGGCATGCCAAGTGCCATCTTCCGGTAGACAAGCGCGAGAATGTCTTGGAATTTGGGGTACATCGGAATGCTTTTCACCTTGGCGCGCTTGTATGCATTTGTGGCTAGCGACAGCGTTTTTGCCAGCGTATGGACATCGCCTTGTAATATATCCTCCATGCAGCTCTGCTTGAGATGGAACTTTTCGCTGACAGGGTTGGCTCGCAGTTGGCTCAACTCCGCATCGGCAGGGGCCAATTGGCCCTGATGCAGGGAAAATTGGACCGACAAAGTCGACACTTCGCGCGACACAGGCAAAATGTCGAGTGTTTGAGTCATGCTGTGGAGGTATTGAATGTACATGTAGGCCCTATATAATCATAAAATCATTGCATCAGTCAATGATGAAACGCGACGTACTTGTTGCGTGACGTCGCCATGTAGACGGCTGCCAGCTGCTGCAAGCTGAAGAGGACTTTGGCAAATGTTTCAAATTCGTGCACGTGGACGAGCTGCAAATACATTTTCGACGGCTCATCCGGGGCTAAAATTGCTTCGTGGAGGCCCAGCGCATAGGCTTGTTGATACATTTCCTTGCAAATTTGCTTCCACTTTGTTTCTGCATCGACGTAGTCGCCGCGGTTGAATTTCTCTTGGGCTGCTTTCATGTCAGCCGTCACTTCCATCTCCTATTTATTGCACAGACGTATGTCCAGTGAATATGACGATGGTCATCATCGTACATGTAACTCCGCCGCGCCAATCAACACTGCCCCCGCTTGCAACTCGGTCGAGCGATACGCTTGCCAAATCGCATGCAGGCCTTCCGTCGCGTCGAAGTACTGCACTGGGAGGGACGCATACCGCGCGACGAGGTGCTGTTCGACGGTCAAAACCCACTTGTCCGCTGCGTGGCTGCACTGTTGAATGAGCGAGTCGTACGTTTCGAGGCAACTTTGGGCGTCCTTGTCGCGGAAATAGTCGGCCAGTGCTGCCACTTTGCGCCGCCGCAGGCTCGATGGTTCGATGATCGCCCAGAGCGAAAGACCATATTGGAGAATGTCGTGACTGACGTCCGTTCGCTGGCGGCGGTACTGGACAAGCCACACGGATTGGACGTGGTGGGCCAAGAGCGGCGCCATGTCTGCGTGGTATTGGTGCATGCGTCGTGCGGATTGGCACCCGATGCCAGCGTCAACTTTGTAGAGCAGCTGCATAAACTTGTCCAATGGCACGTGGTCAAACGCGACCCCTTTTTCCCATGTGTCGAGGGCCATGGCCCAATGGAGCTGCTTTTGATACGTCAAGCCCAACATCAAGTAGCATTTCGGGTAATGCGGGGCGAGGAGCGTGCACCACTGGACGACAGCATCCAACTCGTCAGCCTTGAACCACTTCATCGCGAGCAAATACCAGTCCCGCTCGGCCATGTCATGAAACGTTTCTTCTGTTGCGTAGGCCAATGCACGGGGAAGATGGGCGATGGCGTCGGCGGGCGTGTCTTGGCAACTTCGAATGAGCAGACGGAGGTAGAGAAGTTGCTGGGCTGCAGGTTGGTGCAATTGACACGACCACCCATACAGCTGGTTATATCTACAAGAGAGTATATAATAGACAAATGGTGGGGTAGAGTCTACAAGGCGGGGAGTTGGGGGCAGATGTCGACGAGTTTCTTGACATTGCGCAGGGCAAACGGAAGCAACGCCGACGGAAGCGGCGGAATCGCGAGGTCCCGCGTCCACGTCTGCGTAAGCTGCATGACGCATGTCTCCAACAGATCGACATATGGGCATTCGGCTTGGAGCCAGCGGATCATTTGCTTGACATCGTCAGGGCTCGAGGCGTTGTTGGTCCAATGTTCAACCCAGAGGAAGATGGACTGCCACTGCTCGGATGGCATCTACGCATGGCAGCATGAGGGTAGCATGGGCCATTGGGGTGTACAATTGTCGACGTCGCGTGGAGTTTGTGGATATGCGGCCGCATCTCGCAGTAGAGTGCGTCCTTCTTTGCTTGGGAATACTTTTCGTACATCATGACCGTTTTGTACATCTACGTGGACGTGTGACAACAAAATGGAACATGCGAACAACGACGACCTGCTGGACAAAGCTCCACCAATTGGCCTTGGCATACACGAGACAAAACAATCCTTCCTTGCGCAAATGGTAGACAATCGCGGGCGACGTGAGCTGTGTCGCGTGTTTCCAGAGGATGCGGTAGCAGGAATCCCAGGATGTCTTGGACAAGGACGCAGGAAGAAGGGCGCTCGTAAGGATGGCATTGTGTTCTTGCATTTCGAGTTGGAACTGGAGGCAGACGAGGACGACCTTCTCGAGGAATGGAGACAGCGGCGTGGACGACGCCGACAGTTTCTTTGCGACGCTGGACCATGGAATGCTGTCGTGGACGCTACCGGATAGAAACTCGAGACTCGAGAGGCATTCGTGGATGTGGTGCCAGACAAGTGACCTGCACAGGGAGCTGGAGTCGGACTGTGGCCTCGCATCCAGAAGCTTCTTGGCAAGTTGAAGATGCATGCTTTCCCACGTGAAGGGCTGTTTGAACTGGACCTTCTCGCGATTGAGATTGAGCACGAGGAGACTGGCGAGGATGAGCGATGGAAGGTCTTGGTGGCGCAACGCCAGTTGGAAGCCTTGGAGGCACAAGCTCGGCGACTTTGAGATCGGGACGGCGGCGGCAATCGGCTCTCGATTGCGCGGGACGAGTCGTTCGAGGAAGCCTGCATGTACCGAGAGAGTTTTCGGTGATGGGGATATAGAGATGAATATCTCCAGCGCCTGCAGGCTATACTGCTTGGACGCATCGTCACCATCGGCCTGGCGGAGGGACTTCACGACCGCCTCCATCTCGCGCGGCGGTGGGAAATTCAAATGCGAATACGGATAAATTCAATTGCTTTATCCGGAATTGTGAATCCACGCTTCTGCAGCCGCGGCGGCGAATGTCACCGAATGCAGAGGAATTGTGAGCTTGGGGACTTTCTTAGATATGAACGCTACTGCTTCGTTGGTCCGACTGGGCCTCCATGGCTGCGATGTACGCCGCCAGGTTGGGCACGGCCTGCTGGTGCTGCTTGCGTAGAACCTGCGACGCCCATTTGCGTTCAGTGTATTCGCAGATCTACCGCGGCATGTCGGACTCCCATCTTCATGCAAATGTACCTCTTTGATATCGCGACAGGACCACCCATCCGACTTGGAAGCGAGTTGACGGAGCTCATCGTCCTTCAACTGCTTGGCATAACTACGCATGTCCATCAACTAGAGCATGGGTAACTCTTGTACCGTTGGAAGACAGCTTGGCGGGTTGCGACATTGGGCAATTCGTAGCGAATGGTGAGATTGAAGCGACTGAGGAGCGCGCTATCCAGGTCCTGCTTGCGGTTGGTCGCGGCGATCAGCGTCACTAGGTAGACTTGAAATGTGCCACCTCGCATCATGCGTTACCTTTCTTGGCCGACGCGAACCCTTCGACCTTTTGAAGGAGCACCGAGAGCAACCGCCGCGTGGCTTCGTGCATGTTGCCCGTGGACCGATCGGACGCAAGAGCATCAATCTAGTCATCGACTATGGCTGAGATGGCAGCACACCATCTTGGCATACTTCGTCAATGAACAAGATTGCGCCGTCGCTCAATTGATCGCACACGTCGAAGATCTTGGACAATTTTTGTTCGCTTTCGCCATACCACTTGGAGACGACGCTTTCCACGGGCAAGTGGATCAACGGGACTTTGGCTTGCTACGAATGGCCGGGGGGTTAGGGGTTGAGGGGTTTGGGGGATCACCCACCGACGCGACGATGCGGGCACTGAGGGTCTTGCCTGTCCCGGGTGGACCTTCAAAGAGCACGGCCCGAGGGCGATTGCTTTCAAAGCTAGTTTGTGAATTCGTGAGCCAACGCACACGCCAACAATGACGACGCACCGCTGCCGCGTCTGCTTGGCAATGTTTTCGTACGTGGTCGGGTTCTGCAGCGCCAAGACGACGGTATCCTCGATCTCCTGCTTGACGTCGTCGTATCCTGCCTAGAATAATACCCCATGACACGTGGTGGTTGATGTCGAGCGGTCAAACCAATGCATCCCACGTCAAGTCGGAGGAATTCCGGTCGTCGTATACGTCGAGGCCGAGCTTCTGCAGCGCGGCGATCGCGGCTTCAGACGAGGAAGATGATGCAGCAGTCTTGGGAAGAGATGTGTATGCGTGGGCGTAGGCTGCCAAGACAGCGTCGACTTCGGACTGCGTGACTGGGAGGTCCTTGAAGAGCACAAAGAGACTGCTCGAGCTGTTCGTCGTGGGGAGCCACTGGAACGACCCCGACGCGTCCATGAAGATGTACTCCAAGGTCTCGTTCGCCCTACGAAACGTTGCTTGGTGTGACACGAAGAGGGGGCGTACGCTGACGGCGTGACTTCGACGGGTGTCCCCAACTCGTGGAGGAAGCGATGGAGGATGGACGTCGATGACGACGGAGAGAGGAACGCGATGCGAACGACGTTGTTCTGGTGGGACACCTGAATCGGCTGCGTTGCCACGTTTGGATTCGCCCGCGCAAACTCTTGGCGAAAGCGCGCGAGATGCTCTGTAAGGTATGCCGTCAGCTCCACCGGGTTCATCTTCTACGGCTCGTCTGCTCAGTCCTCCTACGTCACATCATGTATCTATCTACCTTGTCTTCTGAGCAATATGTGGAGCCAGACGACAACACAACCGTCGCCGCCGCGGCTGACGTTAAGGCTGCAGAGCGACGCCACGCCTGGAGTTGACGCCGCCACATGTGTTCAACAGTTGTTTTGGATGGAATTCGTCGGGCGTGTATCCGGACTAGCCTTATCCGGATATATAGAAAGTCGCAGGTTGCGAACTCGAAACAGGCAAACTGCAATGTTAGAGAACTCTTGATTGACGCGAAAGCAATATTGAGAGGCAATTAGCATGAGGAAGATACATCTTGAACAACGAGCTTTGGAGCTCACAAGGGGCATTGGAGCAACCGAGATCGAATGAAAGGTGTCATTCTCCTTATGAAATGATACGGTTGGAATCGCAGTCCCTTGGATAGCGTTGGTGACACAAGCGGCGATGGCACTCTATTCGTCGGCGGCGTTGACCACAAAGGCGTGTGATAGTGAGTCCGAGAACACCAGCTCCACAGAGGCTTATTAGAAAACAGAGGAAGCATGAAACAAGTTTACACAATACAGTCGGGTCGTCTGATTGGCCATTGAAAGGTCGTCAATCAAGATCGTTCATCCAAACGTGGCATAATCTCGTGCATTCGTCCTCTTTTTCGTCACAAAAGGTTAAATGTTGAGTACAAAAGGTTCCAAACTCAATTAGTGGATAAAGGCACTTGATCATTCCTGGATGTGAAGACAGCTTCGATTGAAAGGATCTGGGTAATTATGTCCTCTAGTTCATAGCATCAAAATGTATCGTCGATTGAACACCGTTTATATATAAGATTCAAACACTAATCACAAGTCATTGGACGTCATCTTGGACGTCGTCGTTGGCAACTTGTTCGTCGTCGCAATCCTGGATTAATGAAGGCGCTCGGGGACATCATCGTCATCGTCATCGTCATCGTCATCGTCGTCATCATCATCATCATCGTCGTCATCGTCATCGTCATCGTCATCATCGTCGTCATCATCATCGTCGTCGTCATCATCATCGTCATCGTCGTCATCGTCTTGCTTCGCGTTTTCGACAGCTTGGGAATCTTCAGCGGCGTTGCTTTCAGCGGCCGCAAGACGGCGACGATCATCGTCGTCGTCATCGTCATCATCATCGTCATCATCGTCATCGTCATCGTCGTCGTCGTCGTCGTCATCATCGTCGTCGTCGTCGTCATCGTCGTCATCGTCGTCATCGTCATCATCGTCGTCGTCGTCGTCGTCATCCTTGGAGGCTTCAACGGCGGACTCTTCCAAAGCGCGAACCTCGACGGCAGCGATGGCAGCGGGGACAGCCTCAGCGACGGCGCCAATTTCGACGGCAGCCACGGCGGCGGCGGCATTTTCTTCAGCCGAGACGATGGCAGCGGCCACAAAGGCGAGGAAGGCAAATACTTTCATGCTGTTGTTGGTCCGAGGAAGCGGAATGGAGAATGAGATATGGAACAGCCCGGCGTCGTTGCAACTTTCGTCGTCTGCTTGCGTCAAGTAACCAATCAATGACCTGAAAACGTCGTCGCTCGTCGTGGCCCCAACAAACAATGTCAGTCAGGATAACCCTAGATATCCATTGCATATATCCAAGCATGGCTGAAACAATGTCAAGCTTCGTCACACTGGCTTGAGGTCTTATTGCAGGCGGTAAAAGTACATTGGCCAAAGGCAAAGCAAGTGCTACTGAAGCTTTTCACGCCCATCATCCTTGCAAATTGTGCAGTGTGGCGTCAAACCAATCATAATAACCTATTAGTGCACATTCACCTGATACAGTCAAATTAGTTGAGTTGTTGGTACAAATGAGTACTTCGGGCTGAACGTTGTGGTTTGTCGTAGGGTCCATCGTCAATTGAAGCACAATCCGAAAAGTCGTGCAAGTGAAGTTGTCGTCTGACAACACCAGTGGCATTCTCTCATCCGATGTTCATTTTGTTGGCTAAAATGATACTTTGTTGGCGTTTCATTGGTCAAAATGTGAGGCTGTCGATGTTGCAACCAGCGAGCGACGGTTGTCGTTCGATTGAAGGTCTTCAAAGGCGGTGGTTTTGGACCCCATATGCAGGCATCCCCACCGTCGCATTGAATCAACTTCCATTCATGGCTGAAGGAGTCGACGACGGGTTGTTTGCCGCCAAGTTGTTTGTTTGGTTATTGTTTTGCTTTTTCTATGGAATTTGATATGGTCGACTTTATTTTCGCTTTTTTTAGACATTAGTTTTGAGGCGCGACGAGCGACAAAGTTTCGTGCGATCTGATTGGCTCAATGTCCCAGCAGACGACAGCGATCAATTGCACCTTCGGCAAAGGTCATTTTGCGATTTGCCACGTCCGTCACCATGAAAGCCTACGCCTTCCTCGCGCTTCTCGCGGCCGCCTTGGTTGCTGCCACCCAGGAACAAGCACCCGTTGAGGCCGTGAACGCCGTCGCCGACGCCGCCATTGCCGCCGATTCGTCGTTCGCTCTGTCGGAGCATATCGTCCGCGACTTGGAAGAGACCGCCGCCGCCGCCACCAAGGACGACGATGACGATGATGACGACGATGACGATGATGACGATGATGACGATGATGACGACGATGACGATGATGACGATGATGATGACGATGACGACGACGACGATGACGATGATGGACGCCGTCTCGCGGTCGCTGAAAGCAACGCCGCCGAAGGTGTTGAAGCCGTCGAAAGCAAGAAGAAGGAAGACGACGATGACGATGATGATGACGACGACGACGACGATGATGATGATGACGATGATGACGATGACGATGATGATGATGATGATGATGATGATGATGATGATGATGACGATGATGACGATGATGATGATGATGATGATGACGATGATGACGATGACGATGACGACGACGATGACGATGATGACGACGACGATGATGATGATGATGACGACGTTGTTGCTGACGTTGTGCCCGCATCTGACGCTGTGAAGAGCGATGACAGCGGCAGCCACGATGCGGCTGACGAACCCTTGGAGCCCAGCGCTTAAATGTTTAATCTATTAGTTCTGTTTGGGGATTACAGTCGAACTTCTTCGTAATTTATTCTCATGTCACACAAGGGGTCGTGGCATTGGCATTTCATGTGCCTTCTTGATTTGAAATGCAACCATTAAAGGACAGCAGTGGCCTTCATGCACTCGACACAGCACAGAGGTAAAGCTTGAGACCATCAAGCGGAAAGAGTATTCGCAGGTTGTCCCAACTTTGGATGACGTTGACCTGCGAATCGACTTAGGGTTCCCAAGTCGATTCCCTAGTCGATTCCCAAGTCTTGAGGAATGTCTTCAATAGTCTGCCTTCAATCCCGCAACATCGCCCGTCCCTTCGTACATATGTACTGCTTCCTCGCGCCATCTACTGAGTCGTCCATGGGGTTTTCCTGCTTGTTTCGGTCACAGCCTATGTTGAAGCGCGGCGTTCTTCCCGACATCGTGTTCGCGCCCTTTGGCATTCAAATGTGTGCGATTGTCAAACCGACCAGGCATTCAACTGGTACGTTCAATCGATTTACTGCTTGTCCTTATTTCGATGGTTTGTTCAGATCTGGTACTAATTTGATCACATCCGACCTATACAAAACCCAAGTCCTTCGCTTGTTCTTGGAGTCATAGGTCGCAGTATACATTTTCGACGTCAACGGCGGATGTGGCCCATAGCCACGCACTTCGCCACCAGTCGCTTTCGCTTTGACTTGGAGTTTGTATGTCGAGGGGGCGGTTGTTTCGCCGAGACTCTGGCTTTTCAGCTCCCACCGCGAGAAATCCGGGGTTTGTTCCAAGATGGCAGGTGTCGCGTTCTGACCTGATTGTAAAATGAAACAGTCCACGGCCGTTTGTGTGTATCACCCCAGCTTGAAGCCAAAACCGACTCGATGTGGGTTCTAAAAATCGCCAGATCTTCGTTGAACCCAATTATATGGCCGCCGAACGGGTTAAGAATTTTGTTCTTCGGAATTTGAATTTTTGAATATGTGGGTGCGTTTAATTGTCTGATTGGTGGATCCATACAAATTTCCACCAATCAAACAAACATTCGAAGCAGAAGCGTTACACGGGCGAAGGGGAAACGTAAACCCTGGAAATCTCATCATTTTCGAATTTAGCAACCCAAGAAGAAGATGGCCCGTACCAAGCAAACTGCCCGCAAGTCCACCGGCGGCAAGGCCCCGCGCAAGCAATTGGCCACCAAGGCTGCCCGCAAGAGCATGCCCGCCACTGGCGGTGTGAAGAAGCCCCATCGTTACCGCCCCGGTACCGTCGCCTTGCGCGAAATCCGCCGCTACCAAAAGTCGACCGATTTGTTGATCCGCAAGCTGCCGTTCCAGCGCCTTGTCCGTGAAATCGCCCAAGACTACAAGACTGACTTGCGCTTCCAAACCACGGCCATCCTTGCCCTTCAGGAAGCCGCCGAAGCCTACTTGGTCAGCCTTTTCGAAGACACCAACTTGTGCGCGATCCACGCCAAGCGCGTGACGATCATGCCCAAGGACATCCACTTGGCCCGCCGCATCCGAGGCGAACGAACTTAAAGCGTTCATCTCTTGTCTGCCTAGACGCGTCCATGTATTGATTTTTATCACGTAATGAGCAGCCAGGTTGACCGCCACCGCCATCGGCACATGGACATGCGCCGCCGTCGCTGGGGCGTCGCAGGCTTCTTGGCTGTCAATTAATACGATTCCTGTGTATATTCGTGGTGCGTGGCAACAGCATGCAGGGAACACGCGGGTGCAACGGCGCCAACGAGGACATATAAATAGATAGATTCATCTACCCCGAGAACTCGTGTCGGGCATGCTGCGGCGACTGAGTGTCACCACGTCCCAGAAAGACAAGCCTCTCTCACCCACGACTGAAAAACCCCGTCCCACAGGGTCGCCTGTGAAGCCAGGTCGTGTATGTTCGCGTCAACTTGGGTGTCCTCATCATGACCTGCAGTTGTGGCGGCGCAGTTGCAGTCTCCGCGTCTCAAACTCAATCCCGCTCTGCAAGACGACAACCAAGCTGTCGAGAAGGTCGAGTTGGTCGATGAGATCATCGCGCAGTTGACGCAGTTGATCAGTCGCATGGACGACGTCAAGCCTACGAAGCTTCGCTCCGTGCGCCTCGGAGGTAGGGACAAGGAAGAGGGGGATGTTGACGGCGCATGGCAGGGGAACTCCGCGGTCTTCTCGGGAAAGCGGAAGACGAAGTGAGCGCACATGCCGAAACCTTCAAGACCTACGCGCCATCGTCCCCGGGCCTCCACATCCAGCTTCAAAACTTCCTCGCGAGTCTGCATGGCCTGCTGCCAACCATCGAAGCGTTCGTCGTCGTCTTCCGCGGACATTTTGCAGTATGATG
Source organism: Aphanomyces stellatus (assembly GCA_009835185.1). Lineage (NCBI taxonomy): Eukaryota > Oomycota > Saprolegniomycetes > Saprolegniales > Verrucalvaceae > Aphanomyces > Aphanomyces stellatus. The sequence continues at coordinate 12,681 of VJMH01000071.1, forward strand.
ATGCATGTAGGATCCACGCCAAGAAGTTCCTCGTGAATACGTTTGTGAAGCGAAGCATCCAATTTGCCTTTCAAGAGATCAGTTCGTACTACTCGTCCATCGTACGCCTCGTCGGATCATGCGACGCGCGCTCATCTTCCTCCAGTTCACTGAACTCTCGCTCGCTGTCGCCAAAGCCACGGGCTCTGCCGCGGAAGCAGCCGTCCTTGCCGCACTGAGCAAGCCACCAGAAGAAGCACCAGTTGAGGATGAAGAAGACACTGTCGATTATGGTCGACTTGGCGTCAACTTTGAGCCTATCTCATCTAGAGTAGATGCGATGTGCCTCTTGGGCCATCGCCATTTCTTTGGCCATGGAAAGGAAAAGGACATGACGCAAGCGTTCCGCCTTTACCTTGTACTGCATTTTCCACTGTTCAACCTGCTCATGATCTCACAAGGAAGCCGCCAAGAACAAGCAAGTAGATGCAATGGTGTGCGTCGGTCGCATGTTGCGGGACGGCCTTGGCACCGACAGCGACATGGAAGCAGCGCAGCAGTGGTTCACGCAAGCGGCCGAAGAAGGATCGATCGACGGGGTCGCCCATCTCGGTCTTCTCCTCGTACGTTCATGAGTACTTAACTCGCTTCTTCATGACAATGACAGATGGACAAGGCGGCAGTTGCGACGCATCCCCAGAAGAAGCAGGAAACATACGCGATGGCGATTGTCCGGCTCGTCCAGGCCGCCGACCGCGGCATTCCGTCGGCGCAGTATGCTGCAGGTTGGTTCCCATCATCGATTTCTCATTTGAACAGATGCAGGAAACATCTACCTCATGGGGAAGCTTGGCTCCGTGGACAGGATCAAAGCACAAGAATGGTTTGTCAAGGCCAGCGCACTGAACGATCCCAAGGCAGACCTGGCACTGGGGAAGCTCTTCTACGAGGAACCCGACAAGGTTCGCGCCACGCACCATTTCCTAAAAGCATCCAAGGTCTCTCATCTCCCACCTCACCTTGCTCATGTTCATGCAGGACGTGGAGACTGCCACGGAAGCATGCTACTATCTTGGTCGCATTTACACCCTTGGGGAAGACATCAAAGCAGATCGAAATCGTGGTGAAGCGTACTTCCGTCAGGTAGATCTCATTGCTTCCTCTCATGAGAGGGGGCGTTTAGGCGGCGGATGCAGGCCACACGGCGGCCAGAGTCGAACTGGCCGAGCTGCTCCTGCCCACCGACCCCATCCAAGCTTTCCATTATCTCCTTCGCATCGACAATGAGTCCGCCATGCCGCACGTCTCCTTCCTCCGCGGCTGTGTCTTTGAATCACCGCCGCTTCGATCGCTTCCGACGGCATTGCGACATTACGCCGCCGCGGCAGAGCTGGTAATGGTCGCTTGCAGCTAAAGTTTGCATAACGGGAATCCCGTAGGGGCATGCCAAAGCGGCGTTGCGTGCCGCCGCCATGCATTACAGCGGCCTCGTCGAGCCCAAAATGGCGCCGAATCGCGCCAAGGCCTATGCGATGTACGAGATCGCGGCCGCAAAGAAGGACGCGGAGGCGCTGAATGCGCTGGGTCTCATGTGCGAAGAAGGACAGGGGTGTCCATTGGACTTGGCGAAGGCGGCGGCATTCCTAAGGGAAGCAGCGGCGCTCGAGAGTGCGCACGGCCACTTCAATTATGGCTGTCTGCTGCAGCATGGAAAAGGAGTGGAGAAGAACAGTGGGGAGGCCAAGTGGCACTTCCAGCAGGTATGGGACTGTGGCATGATGGCAGTGAAGGTAACTTGGACGTAGGCCATGCAGCTGGGCTACACCCAAGCAAAGCGATACTGCGATCCGTCCACAGCCGCGCCGCATCAACCATGAACACACGCAGCGCAGGGCTCGATGGAACATATTGAGCTGTTTAATAGCATATATTTAAATATATGTAATCTATGCTTGTAGTCATATATAGTATAAGATGCTTATATTTTTATAGAACCTACTTTTACCACATCAAATGTATGGTGAGAGCACCCCGGCGTAGCCAATCGTATTTTACAATCGGATACGTAAACAACGTTGCATACAAACTGCAAATGTAATGTAGAGTGGCGCACCGCATGTGCAGCACCCGCACTTGAAAACTCGCTCCCGAGATGGCGGCCGAGGAACCCAAGAAGTCGCGGCGTCCCGAAGGTAGACGAGTGTCTGTATAAGGATATCCAAGGTCTCACGCATGATGATGATAGACACACCGTTCAAGCAGCAGACCGTGCCTTCATGGCAGCCCATCTTCACGCCCATGTGGGTCATCAGCATGCTCTTCGTGCTTGGAATCGTCTTCCTTCCCATCGGAATCGTCCTCTACACCCAGAGCCGCATCGTACGTCTCGTATCCCTCTCTCTTCTCCCACTAACTGGGATGCAGCCTGTGGAAATGGCGGTTCAGTACGACGGCGTTGCCTTTGACTCGGGGCGGCAGACGCACGGCGCGCAGGTCCTCCCGCTCGGTAACGCTTCCTGCACCCTGCCGACCAAGGCCGATGGACACAAGTTTGACCTTGACAAGCATGGATGCATCATCTCGTTCACGGCGCAGGAGGACATGCCGGGTCCGATCCTCGTTATGTACGAGCTGGACACGTTTTACCAGAACTTCAAGCACTACGTCAAGGACATGTCAACCGATCAGTTGCGCGGCCGGGACGACCCAAACTTAGACGACTGCCATGCCTTCACGGATGTCACGTCCACGAAATTCAACTCGACCGCGCCGGCGCAAGACTACAATCTGAATCCATGTGGTCTGATCGCGAATACACTCTTCAACGGTGCGACAACTCGTCCATCTTGGTCGTCTCACCCTCATGAACAGACATTTACTGGGTCCACAGCGTCACCGACGCCAATCGCACGTACTATCAAACCGACGTGTACAACAATGGCGTGGACGTGCTCAACTTGCTTGATCAATCCAACATTGCGTGGCACTCAGACTTGAAAAACCGATTTGAAAACTACCACGCCTTGGACCCCAATGATATGTATCTATGGGAGAACCCAAAGTACGGTTGGATCATCCCATCCCACGTCGGTCAAGCGCCCATCCCCAACAAGACTTCATGGACCAAACCTGCCTCGCGCTACGGCGTCCAGTCAGAGCGCTTCGCCGTGTGGATGCGTCAAGCGGGACTTCCATACTTTCGGAAACTCTACGGCCGCTTGAACATGGACCTCAAAGCAGGCATGACCGTTCGATTCCTCGTTTCGAGCAGTACGTTTTTGTTGGCGGGTGTAGAAATTGTTGCTGAGCATGCTTTTTCTTGTTGCTCTAGATTTCCCCATCACGCATGTCAAGGGCCGGAAAGCCCTCGTCCTGACTACGTACACGTGGCTCGGGGGCCGCAATCCGTTCCTCGGTGTCTCGTACACCATCGTCGGCGGCATCTGCCTCATCTTGAGCTTCCTCTTCTTTGGGAAACACAAACTCTCGCCCCGCCAACTCGGCGATGCCAATTACCTCGTTTGGCAAGGAGCGAAAAACTAATTTTATGATATTCAAATATACGTGGTCCGCTGTTGGCCCTGATTTTGCCTAAGGACTGGCGAAGTATCCAATAGAAATTGCATGTGTTTATTCGCCGTCGAAAATGAGCGCAATTCTCTTGCATTCAATCCGACGGTTGTAGTCGAGTGTCAATATTGAAAGGTGTTGTTGCTTGATGATTCAAGGCTCGTCAGATTTTACAATCCTCAGCACTATAATACTTTGTACAACTAAAATTATTGCATTGCTCGCTTGCTGATGTTGCAGAAGTCATGTATCTGGAGCACATTTATGGTTTTGGAAAACTAATCTACGCGTAGTACACAACTCCTGACTCCCACGCGAAGACTAATAATCGATTTGGTAATTCTTGGTCCAAAGGCAAAGGCCGCTGAGATGTCATTTGTATTTGGCATATCGTTCGTGGCGCAACCGCCTTAATTCCTCCTGCTTTCCAAGAGCAAATGGAGCTACCCTGCGTACCAATTTGCTGTCGCCTACAAATTGATCGATTGCACTGGCCTGGTACATCATGCTCAACCAATCGCTTGCACCTATCCAGTGGCTCACCCAGGGATCGATTGTGGTGGGACTGGCAGTGATCCAAAGTTATCAACCCGATTGATCGGTCGAATGAAGATGGCGAAGGAAGTGAGCACGGAAACACTCGACGATAGCTAATGCTTTTGTAGTTGCCCTTTCCCTCATCGACTTTTCTAAAACGGTGCATTGCGCCAGGAATGACTTTTGTTGGCAAGAGACGTACTGAAACGTGTTGTTTTGTTCAACATCGATTGATCAAGTTATGCGAGATCCAATAATATTTAGATCGACGCTTGTTTTAATTTACAGCCAACATTTCAGCCCCACTGGACATCGTTGCAACGACGGTAGACTCGACCTGCATTTGTCTCGTTAAAGCAAACCACAAACAACAAAAAATGATTTCAACTGTGCAAAACAAGTCGTGAACAATCAATTGCCACAACCACTCATATAAATCGTTATGGCCTTCAAACTTTCCAAGACTGCGCATTCGTTTATGCTGCTGCAACCGAGCTGCAGGCACTTTTAAGCAGGACTTTCTTAGAAGTCTCCTCATCCACAACATTCAAAGTCGTCCAAACGACGCGACCATCCTTGGTCATGACTCGCTGGAGACCACCAAACCATAACCCTGGGTCCTTCGCTTCCAACCACTTCTTCAACTGCCGCAACACACGGCCACGCGCACGCGTCACGGGGACTTCCTTGCCGTTCACCAGCACCGTCGGCAATGCATCGTCCACAATAGCCTCACCTTTGCCATCGTCTTGTTTTTTTAAATCGGGTACGAATCCAAACAGTTGGAGCCAGTCTATGGCCACGTCAGCGCTTGCTAGCCCCTTTTCGAGCCACGCGAGTCCACTTTCGATCCACGGCAGCCCAGCCACCCAAAAGGCAGTGTCGTTTGATTGGATTTCGATTGGATAGACGGCGTCGGCTTCATGTGGCACGATGATTTTGCCCGTGCCTTCGTCGATCAAATACAAATACGCGGACTCAAGTTTCAATCCTTGCAAAATTGCACCCACATACGCATGCATAGCCGACGGAATATCGTGGAGCGAATCCATTGATGCCACTTGGTCGAACACGTCCTTTAATTGCAGGCAGACTGGCAGAGACTGACTCACAAATGTTTTGAGAATTTCCAGTGACGAATTAGACTGGCTTGGACCGAATTTGAAGGGAAGGACCACAAAGGACGTCGGCGTGACTACATCATGCACTTCGACGATGCCATCAAACACGACTCGCTGCAATTGAGACACGTTGTCCATAACCAGCAAATGATTCCCAGCTTGAAGGTGTCCAGATTCTTCCACTACTGTGGTCAATGTCATGACATGCTGCAGGGTTTCTTGGCTGGCCACGTGGACCTTTTCCAGTTTCGTCATCAGCGGTGCAAAATCCGCACCATCGTTAAATGCCTTGACAACGTCTGCGGCACTCAACCGCTGTGTTGGGTCCACGACCAGTAGCTTCTTGAGGAGTGTTTGTGCCCACGTGTCTGGAATGTTGGCACCAATGCGACCTGCCAATGACTCGTCCGTCCAAGAAGCAGCAATTTTCATCTGATTCGAAACCACGTCGTGGTTGATGTCCGTGTGAACTAATTCCTCGCCACACAACATGCGATACATGAGACATCCGAACGCCCACATGTCCACCGCAGGCGTGGCTTGAACTAACGAATACGGCAAGGCAGCAGCGTGATCTGGGTGGTGGGCTCGTACGACGTAGCCATCTTTGGGTTTGAGTTTGTTCCAACACTTGGTGTCATGTGCTTCATCGTCCCAGTAGGCTTGGTACACTGCTACGTCAGCGTCGTGTTGCAGCTTGTAAAACATTTCTAGAAATTAATGAGCCATTTTTCTCGATTGATTAAAAGTCAAAACTGTACCTGGTGGCAGCACCCCTGAACTGAATTTCGATCCCAAAGGTTCTTTGCCCATGCGCGCGGCTGCATCGAGATCGATGAGTTTCAGTCGATTCGCCACACGCAATATATTTGTAGATTTGATATCCCCGTGTATAATTCCCATGTCATGTAATTGCGAGATGGCTTCAGCCACTTCGAACAAATAATCTTTGATTTTTGTGTCCTTGGGCAATTCCTTGGCATAAATATCTTCCAAACTCCGGTCTGCCGCAGGCATAGCCAAAACATTAGGGTAGCCAGACATGTGCAAATCGTCGTTGATTGTCAATGTTTTCACGTGTTCCTTGAAGACATCTTGTTTTTCGGCAGGAAGAAGGCCCAACACATGACTGGATTTCGTTAAAAATCCCCTCGTCTTGACTTCTCGGTCATATTCGACATTACGACGCATGAATTTAAGCGCGACTTTGAGCTTGCTGCAAAAATGTTTGGCGCAGTAGTCTGCAAATTCCACTGCCGACATGGAACCATTTTCATCTTTGTCCCATAAATGAAAATCCTTGGCCCACATATCAGAATCCCGTTCCCGCTGCACATCATCAATCAACCTCGTCACAAATTTTGATGAATGTCGTACCTTTTTATGCGAGGCATTTCGTTCCAACAATCGACCCAAGAGTTGACTGCATTTAATAAACCCGGCTTTGTCGAGATTGCCCATAATTGCATGCTCGAGAAATATTTGGTGGCATATTTCGTGGTCGTAGGCCATTGCCACCACAGATGTGGGACTCACATGCACCGGCGGACCATCAAAGAGCTCGTACCGACCACAGAAAAAGAGCCGGTCATGCAAGTACTTGCGCGTGGTTGCGTCAGTGGTATCGATGGCTCGTCGCTCGTTTTGGTCTCTCGCAAACGCCAACGCATGCAGCCATTCTTTGGCCACGGCGGCAAAATTTGGGTGGTCCACAATGGCTTGGATGCAGCTGCGGCGCACGTCCGAGGAAATGTCGCAGGCCAAGTCGAGCAAGGTTGTCCACGAAAAACAATGATTCCGAGCTAAGATGCGACCATTGACCATCTCAAAGGGCAAATCACGGACGAGAAATCGCATTGCCGACTCGTGCGTCAAATGCGCGGCGGTGCATTTGAGATAAAGCGTGCCGTTCTAATAAAGACGTTTCCAATCAAATGGATATTTTATCTACCTTGTGTTGAACTGGACTGCGGCGGCGAAGCCAGACATAGGATTTGGTGCCCTAGCAAAATTTTAAAAAATAGTGTGACCACACGGTTGACAAACAAGGTCGTGTTGGAAGGTTTCTACGATGGATAAAAGTTCGTGCACGATGTTGTACTGGTGGTGTTCCATGGCCAAATCAAGAATGTCTTCCGACTCCTTCAAAATAACGCGTTGAATAGCAGCGATCAAAGGGGGTAGTTCGTACGCGGAGGCGAAACAATCGAGCTAATTCGTCGCTTTCAATGGATTGAATCAAAGCTTGAAACGCGAGGAAATGCCCGCCAGCAATTGCAAGTTCAATGGCTCGCAGCACTTCCTACGGCCCCATCAACAAAATATTTTTGAATCTCACATTTCGAGCACCTCGTCCACTTCTTGACTCGCTCGAGCGGACAGGAGTACGTTTAGAATCTCGTGGCGGCCATGGTTTGCAGCACGCATGAGAAGCGTGTTGTCGTCCTAACCAAAATGGACTACTTTGGCCAACGCAACAGCGTACCGTGTCCGTCCACGTAACGGCGATACTTGGCTGGGCAAGGAAGAGCACTACCACGTTGCTGTGGTTATTGTCGCACGCGCGCGAGAGCGCCGTGTCGCCATGCTACGTCGCTTGTCACAAATTGGGCAATATATGATGGGTTTCTCGTACATAATTGCTGGCGTTGATGTTGATTTCATGGTGTGTGAGGAGAAGACGACAGATCTGATCGAAACCGTGGGCTGCAGCGAGCATCAAGGCCGAGTCTCCATTCTACGACAAATAAAGCGAGGTCGAAATGAAACATGTTTACGGCGGCGCGTGTGTTGATGTCGATCGTCGCTCGCTCAAACAATAAGTTGACCACGTCACCATGATTCCAGACGCATGCGAGATGCAGGACAGTGTGTCCATTCTACATCGTCAATGCCGCAATGAGGCATCCATATGCAAACCTCGTTTGAAAGGTGAACATCGTGGCATCTGTCGCACGCTAAAAATAATGCAACCACGTTGGCGTGGCCAGCCATGGCCGCGAGCATCATCGCTGAATTGCCATGCTGCACACACTCGTTTAAATCATGATATTCCGATTTGTGGATCTTGCCAACCTTGTCTTCAACATTTACTTGGATGAATGCACCATCGTTGGCATGCCAGTGCAGTAACATCGCAACGACGTCATCATGACCGTTCTTTGCGGCAGCCATCAACGGCGTCGCGTGATTTCGACGAAGGGCCACATCCAAATCGTCTCCGCCGGTGCCGTTGACATCGATGCCTGGATAGTCGAGTAGCAGCTGAACCACGCTGGTACAACCATTCTCGCAGGCTGTATAAAGATGGGGCTGGATATACTGCGACATTTGTCAATAAAATATACAAGTCAATTTTGGGTTACCTGAGGGGGTTGGTTGACATCAATTGTTGGACACGCCAGCAACACTCGCACAACGTCGTCAAACCCTGCTTTGCACGCAAAGTGCAAGCCCATACTCTGCGCTCCACACGTGTTTGCATCAACAAAACCCATCCAAAAGTTTGAAATGAAACGCACCGCCTCCTCGTTGACATCAATGAAATCGGGGCGACTCAACATTTTGACTACGACGTTGGTCAAGCCAGCGGCGCACGCCATCTCAAAAGGCCGATATTGGTCCTACCATCGTGACTATATCTATTGTCAAAGCCATTCCTACCGCGTTGGACGAATTAAAGTCGAGGCTCCGGTGCTCCAGGAGCTGCAGCGCAATGCTTTCGTGGCCAAGTTCACAGGCCAGAAAAATGGCCGTTTTCCCGCCGTCCTATAAAATGTATCAACCAAGAGAGCATGCTGAACTTACATGATGGTGACCACAACTCAAGTTCACATTTAAACTGGGACACGTCAAAAGAGCGGTGACAATCGCATTGTGCCCTGCAGCGGATGCAAGCAAGAGGGGGGTCCATCCATCCTACATGCCCAACCCTTGTGAAAAGGCCGAGTTTTGAATAGTGGACGCGCACCTTGTTTTGGATGTTTACATTCACATTGACGTGCTGCAATAATTCTTGGACAGCATCCGTGCTCTTCATCTTGCTCGCCCAGTGCAACGCCGTGTCTCCCATCTAATATCGCCATGTTGCGATGGAATACGATGCCAAATAGCTCGTACCTCATCGGTGGCATTGATATTCACACCGTTTTGCAAATATAATCGAATTAAATTGACATGATTGCCAGCAGCTGCAAAACTCAACGGCCTTCGACCACTCTACCATTATATCTCGTGTGACGTGAGGAATACTCCAGCCCTACTTTGTTTGGGATATCAATCTGACATATTCCAACTCGCTCGAGAAGGCTTTCAACAACGGCGTCGAGTCCGCTGTAGGACGCCATCAACAACGGTGCATCACCATCCTAGCTCAGCATCAGCAAAAGCGTCAATTTCGTGTGCACCTTGTCTGCCAATGTAGCGTCAACGCCGCACAAGCCAAGCAACAGTTTTGCACTGGATTCATGTCCATTTTGACATGCAATATTCAACGCCGTGGTTCCATCCTGATGCCCAAATTAAAATTCACATCATCAACGACGAGCCATTATACCGAGTTGGTGCAATTGACGTGCGTTTTCGGGTGATTCTGGAGCACTTTGATCACCGCGTCGTAGCCGAAGTAAGCGGCACATATCAAAGGAGTGCATTCCCACTACAATTGAATTGTTAGCTGGAGACAAGCATTGACTCGCAGCAGCTTTATACCATCCAAGGATCCTCCGCGCCATCCCTTGCCACGTTGATACGACCCAACAAATTGACGTCGAAGGCTGGATTGGCTTGGAGAAGTTTTGTAACTTCTGGCGAGCTTCCTCTCTTCACAGCCTCCAAGAATCGCTACACCAGTATCATAAACACAGCACAAGCGAACGCAGAATAAACACCGTACTTCGACTTGGGCGTCCGTGCTCTAGATAAAGCAATGTTAAACACTTGATCGTCCGAGCCAATCTTGTCCTCACCATGGACGGCTGTCGTCAATCGATTCACGAAATGGGTACCTGATTTATCCAATTATAGGTATATCTCACCATTATAACTTTAGCTGGGTCCTCATCTAAAAAGCTCAATACGAATGTAGTTTCTGTTTGAGTGTTTGTTTTATATTTAACTATGTAAGGAAATATTGCTAGGTACAAAAAATAGTGTCAAAATACGATACAATTATTTTGAGCAATTAACGTCAAATATCTCCAGCGTGAAGGAGGAGCGAAATGATCGTAATTAACTTCAAAATATGTATCCCACACCACGTCAACTCCCCTCACTTGCGATGAATTTTATTCGTGGGACACAGTCACCGCAGCTTGAAGCAACCTACTCCGGAGTAGAAAATTAGATCCGCTTTCGCTGTGGGCGTAGTCTCCTGGTGGATTTTGATTTTTTTGCTCTCAAATCGTGTAAATTGTTAAACCTGCATTTGATTGATTCATATTGCGTTTCGAAAATGTATTTATATTCTTTCCGTTCAAGCTAAAATTTAGCCTGAAAGCACACTAGAGTTTGTTCTGCATTCAGCAAATACACAAAGTAGTTTTGTTTTGTTTGAACTCTTTTTGATTTAGGGTGGAGAGCTCGTGCGTGGTCTCTGGCGTCTCAATTAGGCTTCGTAGGCGCAGCGCGGTGCTTGTCGAGCAGCGAAAAGTGCGTGCGGTGATTGAAGTCGGTGAAGAGGTGGTCGAGAAAGTGTACGGAAATGCAATTACGCGTCGTTGAGGCGTGTCTAGTTGGTTTATTGATTTATCCGTGAAGGACTCGAACATGATGTGGAAAAGTCAAGGACCGACGTTGACTTGTAGCTTGGAGGCTTAAGGTGTTTGTGAAGGAATTTTCGTGCCTGTTCCCTGGCGTCTCATTTAGTAACAATAGGAGCAGAACGGTTTCTCGTCGTGAGAATTGCACGTGAGATGGACGCCAGTGTTGTTTTTATCAAATAAGTAAGTGGAAATGCTTTTGAACATAGTTGAAACGTAGATGGTACGGTAGTGGTGTTTAGGTGGAGAACTTGTGCGTGGCTTCAAGACTATTTGTTAGGACACCTAGTCGTATAGCTGCGTCTCGTTGCGCAGTTAAGAGTGAGTGTGCGCGTTGGTAGAAGTCCAGGGTGGAGGCTTGTGCGAGGTTTCACCATTAAAACATTGAAAGTTGAGCAAACGGTAGATAGAAAATTCACTCCAAAGGTGTACTACTCTGGTCCAGGATGATTGCTACACTGTTTATACTTGATCTAAGTATACCGCTCGTGTTCAAATATCTTGGGCTTTGTATTGGAACGTGATACTTTATAAATGAGGCAATAATATTATTCTTCATTAATATTATTTCAGCTATACTTGATTTTACTATGTATATGAGAACCTTATACCTTTGACATGACATAAAATATGTAAATATAGAGGTAAATCCACCATTTTCGTGGGGTAGACCTCATGAGGCGGCCG
>VJMH01000072.1:0-21143 GCA_009835185.1 Aphanomyces stellatus
CAGCAGGGTATCGATCCCTGTACCTCCCGCATGCGAAGCGGGCGCTCTACCATCTGAGCTACAACCCCTTTCTTTTTGAAAGTTAATGTTTAGTAGAAATAAAATTGAATACTCCGTTCAATACAATTTCTGAATTCGCAAATTGCGCCATCCTCGGCGATCTTGCTGCGAACGTCGGGGTCGCGTCATGTTTGGCAAGTCGCCGGCGCATGCCCATCCGCATAGTCCTGCAGAGATGCCGACAGGGTCCATCGAACTTCCTCGTGCAGCTTCCACCCACCAGTCGTACCTCCAAGAATCGACAAAGGCGTCCCCGACCAAGTCGACGCCGTTGCTCGAGCCCGCCGCCGCCATCGTCTCCGACGACGGACTCGCCGCTCAGGTGACACAATTGGTGCATCTCCGTGACCAACGGCGTCAGTACACGGAAAACAGTACCGACAGCCTCGGCCTCGGCAACCTCAACCTCCTCAATTCGTCCGCACGCGTCGACGACCGCGTCTACTGGAAGCACGTCGCGGGCGTCACATCTGGGCTGCGTCGCATCCGCGTGGACGGGACGCTTCTGCAGTCTGCCTGGACGTGCGTCGAGGAACTTCTCGGCCATCGGCAGGTCGAGACACGCAGCCTCGCGTTTGACTTTGTCGACGTGTGCTTGGAATTCCATTACGAACGTGTGCCGCCGGCCATGCGCCTCGACATCTTCCACACCCTCGTACGTGTTATCTCTCCTCTGTCCTATTGTATACGATGGGGTGTAGGCCCGTGGCATGGGACACAGCGACTTTGTCCGCCGACAAAAGAGCATGCGTCTACTCCTCCAAGACGGTCGGAGTGTCAAACCGTTCGCGGCGCATCTCGGATGGTTCCTCCTCACGTTCCTCGAAACATCGGACGCGCCGAAAGAATTGAGTTCGTTGCTCCACTGCATCCTCCGCCGGTCGCCGCATGCGTTGGGTACCGTCGTCGTCGTCGCCGTCGTCACGACCGACTGTAGACACGAGCACAATCACAGCCATCGCGACGCTGCTCTCGGCGCGGTGCGACGCTGCCTACACGCGCGGCGAAAAGGACACGTGCAAGCGGTTCCTCAAGTTTATGACGATCTTGGTCACACACAACTTGGATGCGGCGGCGTCGATCCCGGCGTGTCTTCGCACGATGTGCGGCCTCGTCAACGTCAAAGAAGACGGCGTGAGCACGTGGACCATTATGAAACATTTGCTCTCGGGGGCCTCGGGGTACCGTGTGCTGCGGGGCCTGCTCGAACTCCTCGACGAACCCGTCGCGCCGTATGTGCTTCGGTACGTCCTCGATCGTCCTCTTCCTCGACCTCACGTCGTAGCGGCGCGGTGTTTTTTGTTGGCATGAGTTCATGGGGCAGCCAACGCATTGCGAGTTTGGAAATCGGGTGGGGCTCAATCCTCCTCAGTCTGCTTCCGGCCGTCCAAAGCCGCTACGGCGTCGTGATTTTCGAACTCGTCTTGAGCTTACAGCGGCTCATCAAGAAGTACGGCGAGCAGATGCACATTGAATGGGACTTGGTGTTTGAGTTTTTCCAACGGCTCGTGCCGTGGATGCAAACCGGCGGCGGCGGCATGTCGTCGTCGTCCTATGGTGACATGGACGTTGTCCTCGACACTTACGTGCCCGACCGCCTTCCGTCCGAGCTCCTCGACACACTTCTCCTCGTCGACGAATTGCACAAAGTGAATCGCTTCCAAGGCGACGTCCACGATTTTTTTGGCGTCGTCGAGCTCTATATGCCATTTTGTCCACTCGATACGGTCGGTCGACTCCTCGCCTTCCGCGCCGAAGCGTGCCACCCCGGGACCGACTCGCACTGGCTCGCTGCGCTGCACGACCTCATGACAACGTTTTATGCGTCGCCCGATGTCCACGTGACGATCCGGCTCCAAGCGCTGGAGATTCTCCAGGGCACCGTCGAGGCCTGTCGGTACATTTGCGACGACCGCATCCTCGACGAGGTGCTTCTCCCGTGTCTCCAATATGTCTACGACGACGACGACGTCCAAGTACGTGACACTTGGCTTTCTCTCTCTCTTGCATGAGATATGAATACGATGCGACGATCAGGTGCGCAAAGAAGGGCTCGAAGTACTCTTGCAAATGGGTCCCCACATGGACATGGGCAAATTTCAAGCGTTGGTCGATGTGCTGCACCACGCCGTGACCGTCGCCAAGTTTCCAGACGCCCAACACGCCGCGATCCACGGCCTCACGACGCTCTTCTCGACGTGTTTTACGCACATGCCGTCGGCGCGATGCGTTCGCCTCTTTGAGTTGCTCACAGGTGGCCGGCCACGCTCACGACGTGGACTCACTGTTTTGTAGGGTATTGCGTGACCCACCGCGACGCACACGTGCGGTTTGTGGCCACGACGTGTTTGCTGCACGTGTGCACGGCCAACGCAGCGTACCAGGTACGTGCAGGTGACGAAACGTGGTGACTATCTCTCGAGCCTCCAGATGCAATGGGACGACGATGTGTCGTCGATGCCATGCCGCCGGACGTCTCCGTTTCTCGTCGCGGCGCGGCCCCACGTCAAGCCATCGGTCGCGGCGCTGCCGATCGCCAAGCTGGTTGTGACCGTCTTGACCATGGCAAGCACGGAAACCAACGCGACGACGTTTGACCTTGCCGTCGACGTGCTCTTCAAAATGATTGGCAATCGATTCGTGCTGCACGACGTCGACATGAACGACATTACGCTCAAAGTCGTCTCGTGCGTCGAATGCCGCGCGTTTGGCCGCGCTGCCGCGAGCCACACGCAGCACAAACCCAAGCGGGCGCGGGCGCAGACCGACTCGGGCGGTGGCGCCGTGGCCGCCGACGACGCGATGGTGCGCTGCCATGTGGCGACCATGTGCCCATGACGTTGTGTAGGAGGAATCGCGGCACAAGGCGGTGCTGACGCAGTACTTGCATCGTGGATTTGAACTGCTCCTCCTCCTCGCATCCCAAGAAGACAAACTGAGCGCCACGGTCCGATCCCGCGTCTTGCTTACGTTTGTAGGCGGGCTGGACATGCAGCCGACGCCGGTCGCGAGCATCGTGTCGGCCCCCAAAGCCAGTGGCCTCAAACGCACGGGGTCGGAACGCACCATGACGACGTCGCCTCCGTCGTCGTCGTCTCGATCCACGTACTCGCCCGACGCCGGCGCGCTCCAAAGCGCCGAATCCACACTCGTGCACACGCTCACTCGAGGTATGTCCGACCCTCCACCCCTTTGTCGTTTTATCATTGGTTAGGGTTGACCGTCTTGGCGCTTCTCCGCCCCGACACACTCCTCGACGTCCTCCCGACCATTTTGCACACGACGACGCATCGACTGTGCAAGCCTCCGCCGGATGGCGCCGAGTGGCCCATTGAAATCACATCCCTCGGGCTCCAATTGCTCTGGAACGTCCTTGGCATTGTGCCATCGCCCCCCGACGCGATCTTTCCCGACGTTGTCGAGTTTTCGCTCGCGGCGCTGCTCCACCCGAGTACGAAATACATGGCGTCGCTGGCGACGCTCGTGCTCATGCAGTGCTTTACACTGAGTCCGTCCCGCGTCCAGCTCGCAGACATCGCCCTTCCACGGCTCCACGCGATGCCGATCAAACCCCTGATTGTCGAAACGGCAATTGATTTCATCCAAACGCGCATCCATGGTTCATCTGCTACCACACCGTCGCATCGGCTGCCACGGCATGCAACTGTTGGCGCCACCGCGTCGCCATTGTCCATGTTTGCCAAGCCAAGTGTTGTGATCCAAGTGTCTCATCGTATGTTGTAGGTCGTGGGTTCATCGCAACACGATTCTAACCGTGTCGGGCCCGGCCGAAATCTCGCCGACAGCAGCGGCCGACGACACGGCCACGGTCGACGTGACGGTCCGCCGCGCCACGACGTCGTACACGTGGACGCTTCCCAACCCCCATCGCATGCACCCGATGCACGTCATGACTTTGCTCTATGCCATCGACCCGCTCGACAGCGCAACGACAACGACGACGACCACCAGAGCGCCGATGCAGCGCCTCGTGGACGGCGAGGCGTTGCACCGGGCGCTCAATGTGCTGGACCGGAGCCCTGACGTCGAGACGCACAAAGTCGGCGTGTTGTATGTGCCACGCGCGGCTGCGACCGAAAAGGAATTGCTCGACGTTGTTGGCGGATCGCCGCGGTACGTCCGGTTCCTCCGCGGGCTCGGGGACTTGGTCGCGCTCCGTCACATGGCTGGCTACAACGGCGGCTTGGACGTCTCGGCCAACGAAAGCGACGGCAAGTATGGGCTCATGTACAAGGACGCGACGATGCATGTACGCAATGTGTTTGTGTGGTTAGTCGCCTTGATGACCTCTCGATAGGTGATGTTTCACGTAGCCACCATGATGCACGCGCCACTCGCGGCCGACGCATCGCCGCCGCCATTATCATCGTCGACCGACGAAGCCGACGACATGCGGCGCACGAGCAAGAAGCGCCACATTGGCAACGACTTTGTCCACATTGTCTACCTTGATTACGACGCAAACGGCGACGCCGCCGCCGAGAGCAGCGTGCCGACGCTCTCGGGTCAATTCAACGACGTGCACATTGTCGTGCAGCCGCTTGACGACGACGGGCTGCTCTACCGCACCCACGTGCGCTGCAAGGCGCCGCTGCCGCCGTTCGGGCCGCTCCACGGCGTCCAGCTCGTCCCGAGCAACATGCTGGCCGCGGCCGCGCGCCTCACGGCGATCCATGCCAATATGGCGTGCCGCGTCATGCACCAAGACCGATTCGAGTTTGTCTTGAACGCCGAAGAGCGACTCAAGCAAATCAAACAAATTGGCCACCGACTGAGTCTGTAATATATAAACACGAGAGGTGCGACAACGACGATCATTTCAAGGCGACCAAGATGATGCACTTGGTGTCACGACACAGGAAATGATTGACTGGGACTGATTGTGTAGAGGAGTGTGGTTGACAATACCAGAGCCAACTACGACAACCTCTCTTGGATCTCTCGTCGCTTGCTGTGTCCATCGGCGCGGTTATAATAGCCTATGGTTTGGCAAACCAACGGCTGGTGATTTCCACGCCCCATGAATCCTGACCTGGGGCA
Organism: Aphanomyces stellatus; assembly: GCA_009835185.1. NCBI lineage: Eukaryota > Oomycota > Saprolegniomycetes > Saprolegniales > Verrucalvaceae > Aphanomyces > Aphanomyces stellatus. The sequence continues at coordinate 5,122 of VJMH01000072.1, forward strand.
AGGAGATGAAAATAGCGCTGTGTTCCATGCAGCGGAGGATCGACGGCCGATAGGAGAGTGCGATGTCACAGTGGCCACGGAGGACTGCGATTGAGACAAAGCGTCATATTATTAAAAATGCTGGGGCGGGGGCGGCGGGTGGCTCATGTATTGCGGCGCCATCATGCCGACGGGCGGCGGTGGAGGCATGTGTCCTTGCATGGCCATGCCTGGCGCCATCATCATGGGCTGCATCATCCCCGTGGCCATGGGCGGCGGCTGCGGCACGGCGGGCGTCGAGAACGCAAAGCGCGTGTGGGGCTTGAGTTTGTTGGGGTTGCTGGACGCGAGGAGACGCTCGGCTTGAGACCCGTGGCGTTCGTTGTTGCTGCCTTTCTTGTACGCATACTGGACGACAATCTGTCGGTTGCAGAGGTACTGGGCGTTCATGCACTCGATCGCGAGATCGGCCGCTTCAAACGAGTCGTAGCTGACAAAGCCAAAGCCACGGGAGACCTTCGTGTCGGGGTCACGCATGATCTTGGGGGTCTCGACGATCCCGCCAAAGGCCGAGAACGTGTCGTAGAGCAGCTTTTCGTCGACGTCGGGGTCGAGGTTCCCCAAGAAGAGATTCGCGCCAATGTCGAGCGTCTTCTGGTCCTGCGACGACTTCTTCACGCGGATAATCTTGTTGAAGAGCTGGATCATGTTCATGACCTTGGTCGCGTACTCGGCGTCCTCCTCCGTGCGAAATTCGACAAAGCCATACCCGCCGTGGCGCGACGTCACCTTGTCGCGCGGGATGTGGACGTTCACGACAACCCCCGCTTGGAGCATGAGTTCCCAGAGGAGTTCCTCGGTCACCTTCTCATCGAGGTTCCCTACGTAGATGGTCGCGTCTTGGTTGCGCTGTTCGATGGCCGCCGACGCCGACATGATGTGTGGAAGGAGAATCGAGTGCTTTTCGAATGGCCACCTCCCATATGTATTGTTTGATTGGACAAAATACGCCAATTCTGTCGATGGGATTGGTCATTAATAAATTTAAAAGTCCAAAATTGGAGGTTGAAAAACCGCTTGATTGGCTAAAATTACAACCAATGGCATCCTTGCGTGGATCACTTGACCAAGAAAGCCGCCACGTCATATTTGATGAAGCAGCACGCCTTCTACATGCCAGATCCAACCATAATTTCAACATTGAAGCCCCTAATGGTGTTATGAATCCGGCCACTCCTTCCTGTCAATCAATGTTCGATGCCGTCCCGTCATGGCGCCGCCACTCGATCGAATGCCGTTAGTTCCATAAAGACTGTTGCCACCACGCAAAGTTGATGAATAGTTGCTGGCGCTGGCGCATACCACGCACGGAATTCGGCGACACTATGGCACAATGACTTAAAGGTCCATCGTCGTACTAAATGTTCGTCCGTTGCTTTCGTTGCGTCAACTCGAACTTTCGACATGGACGTTGAAATTAGGACGTTGCACTGTTTGAAGCCCAGATGGGCAACTAATCCTAATTAGGGATTTCCGCGCGCTCCAACAATCTGCATATCCACCGGGTCTCATGTCGGCGGCATCGTCGTTCGAAGCGTCGAAGCGGGAGATCCTGCACAAATTGCAAGAAGTGATTGACAAGTCCCCCAAAGGCAGTGTGGATGCCCCAATTGTAGACATGATTGAGCGTCTCAACGCGCACAACAATTACGTACGACTCGCTCTCGTCCACGCATTCCTCCACTCGACGTAGGTCACGTGCAGCAGTTGCTCGGGGCGCATCGCGGTCTTTTGCGGCGTGGCGCAGTCGCCCGACGACGATGACTCGCATTTGATCACCAAGGGCGGCAAGTGGCTAGTGAGTTCGCACGCACCCGTCACATACGACGAGTTCACGGCGCAAGTGTTGGCCGACCCCACGTCGTTGCAAGGCATGGTACAGTCTCGTACTCTATGTCTCTCCAACCCACGCTGTCTTTCAGGTCATCTTCAAGCACGAACCGTTCATCATGCATGTGCAATGCCGGGACGAAGACGCGGCCAAGATACTGCTCCAATGCGGCCTCGCGTGCGGCTTCCGCGAGTCTGGCGTCGTCCTTGGCAACAAGCGCACCATGGTCGCCATCCGCACGACCGCCAATGCGATGGAAATTCCAATCGCGATGCATGGCAAGTTGATGGTCGACGAGGCGTACCTCCGGTGGCTCCTCGACATTGCGAATGAAAAGTTCCACGCTAATCGTGCCAAGACCGACAAGCTCTTTGCCGCGATGCTCTCGACGCTCTTTCGACCGACGGCCACCCACTTGGTGCGTGTTCAACCAAATCAATCGACCGTCGCCGTGTCGCGGGCGGGCCACACGAGTGTCGTCTGTATGTTAACCTCGTCCGTGTCTCGCCCTCATCCATCCAACAGTTCAAAATCAACTTTTGGTTGTCGGTGGCCAAGGCCCGACCGCGACCAACACGACCCGCCTCGCTGACCTCGTTGTCATCGACACAAACAACCCCACGACGGTGCACTCGTTGCCGTTGGCCATGCCCGCTCGCATGTACCACAGCGCCGTCATGTGGCGCGACACCATGCTTCTCTTTGGCGGTCGAGCCAGTCCCGCCAAGGCGTTTGGAGACCTCTGGTCTGTGACGCCGCAAGGTGCCGCCGTTTGCATCGAGAACGCTCTCGGCGAAGCGCCCGCGCCGCGATGGAGTCACGTCAGCGTTCTCGGTATGTCCATGTTGTCGATGCCACAATCTCATGTGTGTCGAACAGTCGGATCCAAGATGTTTGTGTATGGCGGCCGCGATGCTTCGCACGTGTTTGATGATGCCTTTGTCTTATCCTTGGATGCGACGCCACCCACGTGGCGCGAAGTGTCGTCTCGAGGTAAGTTGTTGATGGTGGCCCACCTGTTAAAGTGACGAAGTAGACGTTCCCCGATTCCGACACGCGGCCGTCGCCGTCGACCACCTCGTGCACGTATTTGGCGGCTGGTCAGGCCTCGACGCCACGGCCCAAGTGCCCGTGGCCAACCACGCTGTGTTTGACACGACGACAGAGTTGTGGACGTCAGTCGAGACCAAGGGCAATGCGCCGACGCCGCGCGCCGGCTTGGCTGCATGTGTCGTTGCAGGTCAGCACATTGTCATGACTGGCGGCTCGTCGTCGGCGAGTCCATGCCACCACGATGTCCACTCGCTCAACCTGCGCAGTATTGTGATGGCATTGTAAACTCTTGTTGTGACGAGTCGTAGCGATGACGTGGAAGGCGCGCGCGCGTATGCCAGACGACGCGCTGCTGGTCAACCATACGATGACGACCGTGCACGACAACCGCGTCTTTGTCGTGGGGGGCAGTTGCCAGTGTTTTGGGTTTGGTGCGATCTACAGCCCCGTGTTAACGCTGTCCGTCGAGACAGCTGAAATCGCGAGTTCGTCGGGTTCGACGTCGGACACCAAGCCCGCCACAACCCACGACCAGCTGGTGCTCGTCGTGCCCAAGGCGCGCGTCAAGACCATCAAGACATTGCTCGAGTCGTTGCACTTGTACGACAAAGCACGCCGAATCCAGCCCATCACGGTATCACAGTCGTTGTCGCGTTGAATGCTCAATCCTTGCAGGACGAAGCTATCAAGGGTCGAGGCTACTTTACTGTCCCCGTGGTCGATGGTATTCGAGAGCAAGCGCACCCTGTACGATGTGATATATCTTGCATGTGAATATTCACGGTTGCGTGTAGGAGTTGCAGGAGCACGCCATCACACAAATCACCGGGGCGGCACGCTTTGTACCAAACGCAACAACGGAACGAGAGGTTCAAGATACGACCGAGGTATTTGAAGAGCAAGCGTTGACCGTCGAGACAAAAGGAGACGCAAGTCGCGCCGCCGCCATGGATGCTGTCGAGCAAAGCGGGACGAAGGAGTTGGATGTGTTTGCTGTGGTCGTGGAAAAGGACGCTGTCAAGAGTATCAAAGTGCTCTTGGAGAGCAAGCAGCTCTACGACAAAACCCGCCGCATTCATCCTCACGTACATCAAACGTATGTGTCGGTTGTGTTTATCGACATTGTAGGGCGATAGTTCGTTGTTTGCAGTGCCGATTGTCACGTCGGAGCTGCCAGTCGACGATCCGGTATCCAGTCTTGCGGATTGTCCTGAGTCATGTAACTCTTGTGTGTAGGTATTGGGGTCGTTGGACGTCGTGCAAGACACGTTGAGTGATGTGAAACGCATCATGAACCCAACGGTCGTGCTCCAATCCCTCTTGCAGGCGTTTGCGACCGTGCACAACCTCGCTCCCGTCGCACCCAAGTTTGAATTTATCAGCGACATTCTCGTCCTGCCCAAGGTATATATGCCAATAGAGTTGTGGTGTCTGCAATCGTGCTCGAGTAGAATTCGTTCGTCGAACCCGAGTGGCACAACAACCCCGTCCTTTGGCAATCCATCCTCGATCGTTCGCCCGTACCCCTCCAGCGCATTGCTCGAAGCGCCGACGTCGACACGAACGAAAAGCGACAGAGCCATGTGGAGCTCGTCTATGTCAGCCCAACATTTGTGACACCGTCTCGGTACATCACATCATCCATCATATCTATATGGAATGCCAACCACCTGATCTATGTTAGGGGCGTGGGGTGGGTCGAAGTCCGTGAAAATGGGCTCGTCTATGGCTGGGACATTCAAAAGGTGATGTTTTCGTCGGGCAACGTGACCGAAAAGGCCCGCATGGCCACAATTGGTACGAAAATCATCGTTTTATTTTATGGCTCCTGTTTACATACTCTGGCCAGGGTGCGCGGGGGAAACCATTGTCGACATGTATGCTGGCATTGGCTATTACGTAATCCCGTTCCTCGTGCACGGCAAGGCCGCGTACGTCCATGCTCTCGAGTGGAACCCCGATTCGGTCCAAGCGCTTCGGTTCAACCTCGAGCGCAACAAAGTAGCGTCTCGGTGTACCGTCTACCCTGGGGACAATCGCATTTCGGGCCCGCTTTTGGGCGCGATTGCCGATCGTGTCAATTTGGGGTAAGGATACCCTTTTTGAATGGTTGGTTGACATCAAGTGGACAGGCTCTTGCCCAAGAGCGAGCACGGATGGCCGGTCGCCGTCCAAGTGCTCAAACCCACGGGTGGCTGGCTGCATGTGCACGAAAACGTCGCGGTGCAAGATTTTGCCGAGTGGTACAGTTACGAATGACGGCTCTGGAAAGGTTCATGTGCACGTCGTAGGCAAGCACACGTTGTTCAATCGATCCAAGAGCTTGGCCGCAGTGTCGGGAAGCACTGGCACGTGGAATGCCGCCACCTCGAGAAAGTGAAATCGTACGCGCCAAAGGTGTTCCACGTCGTCGCGGATATCCATTGCACGCCTGCAGACACGGCGTCGCCTACGCAGTAACTCACATTAACATACACAAGCCGTCCAACTTTTATGCTCTGCACGACATTGCCCCAGTCAACTTACAAAAGACTTGGACACATTATTAGGCGTGAATCGGCAGCGATTGGTCGACGCTTGGGGGTACGAGTCGTACCCCCACCAGTCGTACCGTACGACTGGTGGGTGGAAGCTGCACAAGGAAGCTCGATGGGCCATGACGGCAATCTTGCAGGACTATGCGGATGGGCATACGCCGGCGACTTGCCAAACATGACGCGACACCGACGTTCTCAGCAAGATCACCGAGGATGGCCAATTTGCGAGTCAAGAAAATTGTATTGAACGGAGTAATTGATTTGATTTGTAACAAACTGTATATAAGTGGTAGTATCGATACTGACTGCTCTTGGTGGAATGAAATATCGATCCCTGCTTGCGAATAGTCCAGAGTTGATGTGTTGTTTCTTGTGTCACAATGAAATGTGTGGAGCAGAAGAGTTTTCATTTCATGACTACATTACGCACTTTGGTAACTTGATGCACCTTGATGCACTGGGGATACGATTTCGACAAGAGGCAAGGGCCTTTTGTAACGAAAGCCACCAATAGTTTTGTTGAAGGTGCCTCGTATTGCAATTCTGTAAAAAAATTGATTTACAGAATTGCCATTGCTTCGTTTCTTCGCAAGTATGCCACGAGAAGCTGACATTTCATTCAGCTCAGCCAACTGCCACTTTTCACATGAAACAGCTTCATAAATATTCAATGTTAACGCTGGAGGTCGGAGATGTCATGACCACCAGCCAAATCGGTGGCGGAATGTCCGACAGTTCTTGGTTGTCGCCCTTTGAAGTACCACGATTCTGCAAAAGTTGGACGGTGACGAGGGCAAAACACTGTCGCACAGGATATTTTGATTACAAGAAAGTCCGTGCCGTGCACGCGGCACTGAAATTGTACTAACGATAAACGGAAACAGTTTGGCCGCTGCCGTTAATTTCCCGTTTTGGAGCACGCATGAATCGACTGCTACTGCCGATTGACCAACTCATTTTTCTAGTATTTTGCATAAGTCGAGGTATGCATTCCTGGAATTGTGCTGGGGAGAATGCTGGGGAGGATTGGCCGAGCACAAGCAATGTGCATGTGGAAGTCCATGTTTGCTACTAGTACTAGTACAACGTAGTCTAGGGCACACGCATTGACAACTTCTTTGCTGATTTGGTCTCTTTCTTCTTTGAACGCTGTGTCAGCAAACACATTCTACTTCCTGTCATTGCCTCACAAATATACCTGAGCGGCGACTTGAACTGCATCTGCCAATCAGCATTTGTTTTGCAACTTCTCTGGGGAGACGAATGTCATGCCCGAGGGAACTCTTGGAGCACGATACAAGCATCGAGTCAACCATGCATTGACGTGGGCTGCATTTGGTCAATTATCGGGATGTACTAACGTTGTACAAACCACATGGCACTTTCGTCACAACATTGCGGACGGTCGAAATGGTGTGACAAAGAAGACTATCTAGTTTGTCAGAGGGACTTCAGCGAGATACCATTGAAAGTCCGTGCACGCATCATTCGATTCATTTTGTCCAATCGATGGACCCTGCGAAAGTCTAATGTGAATTGTGCGCCACGCGAATGCAAAACAATCCAACAGGTCCTTCATGTGGCGACCGAGCTTCCATGAGGCTGTCAAGTTCGACTGTCGGGGGGGATCGAGGGGACTCATTATGGGGCACGCGTAATCGACCATGCTTCCAATGGGTGATCATAGACCACAAGATTCCTGGGCGTGGTTCTTGGCACAGTAGTGAAGGCAGTGGTGACTGAGGCGTGCGAACAATGGCTTCACAGACTGGCATCAGCCCTGGTCTGGGCTGAGCAATGGGTCGTGTTGTTTGGTTGCATTGCACAACCCGAAGGACCAGAATTCTGAGGAGGACAGCGTTGCAGTGCAGCGGCTCTGTCGTTGTGATTACACTAGCATTTGACTTACAGTGAGCGCGCAAGTCAACTTGGATAAATCCAAGTGAGCACGCAAAGCAATTTGGTTACGTCCAAAGTGCGCGCCCACTGCAAGTCAAGTGCTGGTAGATCAAGATAACCTGCCGGGCGTGCACCACTCGCATGCACTGTGACAAGGCCTGTCGCACACAGAATCCGAGCTGCGGCGGATACGTTGTAATGACCGATTGGAAACATTTGTCGGACGTGTATCACAACAACACATTTGCACTGAGCAATGTGGGCTATTATGAGCCATACTACTCTACATAGCGGGGGGACTTTTGTGTGCGAATATTGTAATGTTAACACTGATGCACAGATGGCGCCTGCACCATACGGTTTGACGTGCATCTCAAATCCAGAGGTCATTTTTCATTTTTCTTCCACGGCGAAGCCCTCGCACGTTGTCGCCCAACACGACGCAATTGCCACATCATGTCCAACCAATCTACAATACCCGCCATCTTTCACGACAAATCCACTGGATTTGCTGTCCAGTTTGGCGGCCAAGCCAACGACTACATGGACGAATTGACGACGCTCGTCGATTCGCATTCCTCGGTCCGAATGTTTGTCGAAGACGCCCAATCGGCTCTTTTTGACGAGGCCAAACCTTTTGGGATCACGATTCGGCCGTTCCTCTGGACCCAAGGGCTCGATTTCCGACCATCAAAAGATGTGTTGGCCTCTGCCCCAATCAGTTACCCCCTCATCTTTTTAACGCAAGTGGCCAACTACTTGGCGTTCCTCGAAGTGACTGGCTTGACCCACGAAGGCATGTTATCCAAAATCCTCGTTGGCTCGGGGCATAGCCAAGGGGTGGTCGCGGCGGCTCTGCTCTCGGCCGCCACCACCCAAGACGAGCTGCATTCCCTTGGCCTTGAGCTTGTTCGGTACATGTTTCTCCATGGCGTGCGGGCCCAGGCTACCTTTGACGCTGTACCCAATGTACCCCAAGGAAGTTCCCCAATGCTTTTGGTGCGTGGGTTGACCAAGCACGACGTGCATGCGGCTGTCGCGTCTGTGAATTCCAAGTTGCACGCTCCGACCACGCTACAGATTTCGCTGATCAACGAGCCCACGACAATTGCTGTCACGGGACACCCAGATGCATTGACCGTTCTCAAGACCGCCATTGCAAAACAAAGTGCAGAGTCGATCGACGACCAGCGTGCCATTCCGTTCTCGAAACGCAAGCCCGTCGTGTCCACCATTCGCCTCAACGTTTCGTGTCCGTTTCACAATGCAATTTTGGCACCGGCACAGCCACTCATTGAAGCCGATTTGACCCGCCTTGGCTTGGCCATTCTCGGCCACGCGTTGCAATTTCCCGTCCTTGGAACGAATCAGGATGCTGTGAACCTTCAAGCGTACGGGGAGACGGACATTTTACCTGACGTCGTCCGCATGCAACTCTGTGATGTAGTTGATTGGCCCACGACAGTTTACTCGATGGCTACCAGGGCCGGCGTGACGCACATTTTTGACTTTGGTCCGGGTAGCGAAGGTGCTTTGTTGACCCAAAAGCGCGTCGAAGGGTTGGGTGTGGTCACGGTCGCCCCAACGGCCGCGCACAAAGCGACCGAGTTGATCCCTGGCCTCGACTTCATCTTGTCATCATCGTCAATCCATTTGGCTCGGTCGTGGGAGTCCATGTATGGGCCAATCTTGACAACCAACGCGGTTGGCAGAACTGGTCTTATGAACAAGTACACGTCACGATTTGGACGCCAGCCAATCTGGGTCGGGGGGTTGAACCCAACAACCGCCACACGTCGTGGAAGCCCCCTCGTGGCTGCCGCATTGGAAAGCGGGTTTGTGTGTGAATTGGCCTGCGACGAGTGTTTACTCACCGACACGTCGTTTGAAGCAGCCGTGTCGAGTGTGGTGGACCGTGTGTTGCCTGGCCGCGGCATTTTCCTCAAATTGGTCGACGCAAAGTCAACCGCGTGGCCGATTCAATTTTCAACGACAATGAAATTACGCCGCCAAGGCATTCCCATCGAGGGCGTCACCCTCGCAACCGTCGACTCTGTGCCCCGAGACACTTTGAATCAAATTGTGCGAGAATTTGTCTCGGCCAACGTCAAAGTCGTGGGGTTGCCCGCGAGTTCCCTCGAGTCCATCCGTGCTGTTGTGGACGTCGCCAAGGAACACCCGACCGCAACAATCGTGCTCCAGTGGATTTGTCATGTCCATCACACATCCCCCAAAGATTTCCATGCACCGTTGTTGGCCACCTACGCTGCGATACGTCGCACACCCAATTTAGTCTTGGTGGTCGGGTCACCATTTGGCTCGGCCGACCAATCAGCGACGTACCTCAATGGCGATTGGAGTTTGGCGTACGGGCATGCCAAGATGCCCTGCGATGGTCTGTTGGTTGCGTCGTGTCTCGTGGCAGCCAAAGAAGCGGCTACGGCTGATGCTGTCAAGTCCCTCTTGGTGGCCACACCAGGAATGGACGTCCACTCGTTTTGGGCGTCCAGTCGTCCCCACGATGCCATGACGGGATTCATTACGGTTCGAGACGAGAATGATCAACCGGCATTTTGTGTCGAGAACCGAGGCTCCCTGTGCTGGCGTGATTTCGACCGCAAGTATTTTTCACGCCCAACCAAGGACCAAGAAGCGATCATTTTATCGACCAAGGACGACATCATTGCGCGTGTGAATGCCGATTTCCAAAAACCCTATTTCGGTTGCAATGCCGCAGGCAACGTCGTCGATATGGAGCAAATGACGTACTTGGAAGTGATGTGTCGTTTGGTGGAGCTCATGTACGACACGCCAAGCAAGCGGTGGATCGACGCCACGTACATTACTCGGGTTTTTTCGTTCATGCAGCGTTCGGAACAACGGTTTTGGACCCACGTGACTACCACGTCCAAGTTGGTTGTTCAAAACGCCAGCCAGCTCAAGAACGACCCCTTGGCTTTGATTGCCAAGTTCAAATTGAGGTTCCCAGCCTTGGCGTCAACTATGTTGAGCGTCGACGATGTGGACTACCTTTTGTACTTGTGCAAGTTTGGCGGAAAGCCAGTGAATTTCATTCCGATCGTCGACAAAGAACTCGTGAGTTGGTTCAAAGCGGATCCGTCATGGTACTCGGAAGATTTGGAGGCAGTGCCAAACCAAGAGTGTGGACGTGTCATGCTCTTCCAAGATCCTTGTGCAGTCTCGAACGTCAAGTCAAAGAATAAACGTGTTGGCGAGATTCTGACGGAAATCAACCAAGGTATTGTCGAGTGGATGGAGTCCAAGGCACTCTCGCGACAGGATCCAGTCAGTTCTCATCACAAAATGGATGGTTGGACACGTTGTACAGTGTCCAACAACACAATCCTAACCAAGGACATTTATGAGGACGACATTCCCATGCAAGAGTGGCTGAGCGAATTATCCACTGTTTTGACGCCCAACAACTGGCTCTTTGATTTGCTTTTCCTTGATCACTATGTTTCAAATGACCAGTGGGTTGCAAATGATACTTGGAAAGTAGTCACACCCCGGGCTGGCCAAGTGTTTGAAGTTGAATGGACGGCCTCTGGGACGCCCACCGCGTTGCGAATCCATCATAAATCTGTCTTGGCCATTGCACCCGTTGTTGAAATCACCATGGAAGACCACAGGATCTCCATTCGCCTCAACGTTCAACGTCCAGCGACGCGCGACTGGCAATCGGACGTCGTGTCACTCGACCGCGTTTTCGAGTACAAGCCTTACTTTGATGCGTCGACCATTCACGTGGATGTCCACACGACGGAAGAAAATACAAAAGCCTTTTACGCTCAACATTGGATTGCCCCGACGCTGGCAGGTTGCGCCGAGGCCCTCCAACGCAGCGTTCATTCAACCCACGCGGATTCATTTACAGTGACTGCCGAGGATATCGCAACGTACAATGCATCGTTGGGTTTGCCCAATCGCATGACGTTGGCTCCTGTGGACTTTTGTGCCGTGGCCGGATGGAAACCCATGATTGGGTTTGTTTTCAGCAAAGAAATTTCCGGTGACTTGTTACACTTGGTGCATTTGACAAACTCGTTTACTGTGCTCGCGCCAAATGACGTGGCGTTCGCCGCGGGGGACACGATTGTCACAACGGGATTTGTATCGGCCCTGCGCAATACCCCCTCCGGCAAGTTGCTCCAAATCCAATCCGTCGCGACACGAGGTGGAGTTGACCTGGTTTGGATGCAAAATGAACTTCTCATTCGCGGCCAATTTGTCAACCACGAGCACACGTTTGAACACAAGTCGACCTCGCACGTCGTTGACTTTGCCGACGACATGGCCGTCGAGACGCTGCTTGCCAAGCCGTGGTTCACGTTGGGCGAGAACCAATCGGTGCACGTGGGCGAAGACTACAAATTTGAACTCAAGTCCAAATACACGTTTGCCGATGGATGTTCTGACACAAACTCGATCGATGTCCAAGGTTCGTTGTTTGGCGGCCCCAATTTGGATGTGCTTGTGGGTTCCATTGCCATGCAAGAATTTGCTTCGTCGCGCGACCCCGTTGAATCGTTTGTCAAACGCCTTGGTAGAACTGAAACGGGACCAAAAACCAACTTTAAGCTGCTCGAGAAACCACTTGAATTGCATGTACCCAATGCATTGGCATACGCCCACGCATCTCGCGATGTCAATCCAATTCACATCTCCCAATACGCCATCGCATGTGCCAATTTACCGCATGACAAACCCATCACGCATGGATTGTGGACGTCGACAAAAATCCGATGCTTGATGACGGACGTCCTCGAAGAGAAAATGCCAGGCACGAAACTTGTGTCGTTCGCTGGCGAGTTCAAAGGAATTGTGTCGGAAGGCGATTTGTTGGGTGTCCAAATCACGCACACTGGAATCCAAGACGGTGAAATCGGGTTGCAGGTCGAAGCAAGCAACGCCCAGGGGGCTATTGTGTATGGAGCTAAAGTGCGCGTGGCCATGCCACGAACGGCTTTGGTGTTTACGGGCCAAGGTTCGCAACAACTTGGCATGGGCATGGATTTGTACGCGACGTCCGCTGTTGTCAAGTCGGTTTGGGACGAAGGCGACCTCCATTTCAAGACGAAATTTGGGTTTTCCATTCTCGATATTGTGCGAAACAATCCCCAGAGTCTGACCATCCGCTTTGGCGGCAAAAAGGGCATGGCTGTGCGACGAAACTACATGGCCCTCACTTGCAAAATGTCGTACCCCACAGCCCCGGAAAACATTTGCACGATCCCCCTCTTTCCCGACATCAAGGCCACTACAACGAGCTTTACATTTCATGAGCCGCAAGGGTTGCTATTTGCAACCCATTTTGGCCCCTGCGCTATTGTTTTATACGAAAAGGCCATGTACATGGAAGCGAAATCGCGTGGCGCGGTGCCCAACGACTGTTACTTTGCCGGTCATTCGCTGGGTGATTTCTCGGCGCTGTGTTCGGTGACTGAAATGTTAACGGCGTCGGATATGGCCGAGTTGGTGTTTTTGCGTGGTGTTATCATGCAACATGCAATCGAACGCGACGCGAATGGTGTGTCGGATTATGGTATGATGGCTGCGAATCCCGAGCGCATTGGATCCAAGCATTTTGACGAAAATACCCTTTTCAACATCGTCGACATGATTGACAAACTGTCAAACAAGTTATGCCAAGTGGTCAACTACAATGTTCAAGGCAGTCAATATGTGGTCGCGGGCGAATTGGTCAATTTGGAAGTCTTGACGCGCGTCATGAATTCGATAAAGGAACATCCAACGTCGCCGGAGAACCTCGAAGGGCTGATCCAACGTGAAATAGCGGCTGTTCGAATGCAAAAAGTCGCGGTCGCGTCGTCGAAAGGCGGGAAGTTTGAATTAAAGCGGGGAGTTGCTACGATCCCATTGGCCGGGTTAGATTTACCGTTCCACTCGCGGCAGCTCATTGGCAGTATCCAAGCTTTCCGGGATTTATTGCGCCCATTTTTCAAACGCGAGCGATTGTTTCAAAGCCGTCGCGTCTTGGAAGGTCGCTACATGCCCAACTTGATGGCCAAACCCTTTCAATTTACAAAAGTGTTTGCTCAAGAAGTGTTTGACCTCACAGGCAGTTTGCCGTTGAAGGAGCTCTTGGCACGCTGGGACTCCACTCCCGATGACGAGCGCTTGAGTGTGCTGTGCATTGAGTTGTGGGCATATCAGTCTGCGTCCCCCGTCCATTGGATCAATACACAGGCCTTTTGTTTCAATGATTCCATCCATCGATGGGTCGAAATTGGCCCGACGGCAATTTTGACCGGCATGGCCAAGAAGACACTTCAAAATGATCGCTATTCCCACGCCAATATTGAAATGCTCTGTGTTGGCAAAGATTTCGATACCATTTGCTACCAACATATGGTCAACCACGGTGAATTGAGTGACATCGATGTGGACAAGGCAATGGTTGCACCCGCTCCCACAATTCCCTTTGATGCACCACCACTTACTCAAATGGTGGTGCAAAGTCTCCCTTTACAAGTTATTCTTGACCAACCCGTCTCTGCAAATCACGTTCTTCGTGTGTATTTGGCCAGTCGATTCAAAAAAACGTTGAGCGAAATGGACGACAACGTAACGATCCATACTTTAACCGCGGGAAAGTCGGCCACGCAAAACGAAGTTGTGGGGGCCCTTGAAAAAGAATTTGGGACTCACTTGGAGAACGTCGGTGAAATGCCCATTTCGGTCTTGGCCGCCACATTTAACGCGTACCATAAATTGGGCGACGTGTTTCGCACCTTGGTGAACGATTTTGTTCGCAAGCACATGCCTGGTGGCTTCAACATTTCCCAAGTCAAGTCATACTTGGCAACTGAATATGGTTTGGGTGCGGGTCGTACGGACAGTGTCTTGGTTCACTCGCTGCTCTTTCCTCCATCCTCTCGACACGCCAGTGACGCTGTGGCAAAATTGTGGATTGACACCGTCGTCACAGACTACTCCAAGTTTGTTGGGATCGGTATTTCCAAGGGCACAACAGCCCAGCACGGACACGGATTGCCAACGATGGCCGTTGCATCTGCACCACCACTTGCCACTGTCCCCGATGTGATAATCACACCATCGTACGCACTTAAGGCATTCTTCGCACTGAAATTCAAGAAACAATTTACCGAAATCAACACCGACATGACCATTTATGAATTGTCGGCGGGCAAGTCGGCTGTTCAAAACGAAGTCGTGGGCGAGCTGGAAGCCGAATTTGGAAGTGGCGTCGATGGGATCGCCGACACAAAATTGGGCGACTTGATCCCCAAATTCACGTCGTACAACAAACCTGGCAAATATTTCGTGGCCGCAGTGTCGAAAATGCTGGCGGAAAAATTGCCCGGTGGGTTTTCAGCGTCCCAAATGCGAGCGTATGTGGCCCACGAGCGCTGTTTGGGTCCAAACCGCGTCGAAATTGCTCTGATTCATGCGCTATTGAATGCGCCAAAAGGTCGCTTCGCGGCTGAATCTGAGGCCAAGACGTGGATGAACTCTGTTGTTGACGAATACGGCACAATCTCGGGCATTGCAATTCCATTTGCCTCCAAAGTAAGTGGGGGATCCGCATTGGATTTGCCCAGGGCTGGTACGGTATCGTCTGCGGCATTGGACAACTTGAAAGCAGATATACATACCATGCTCAAGGATCAAGTGACAGCGTTCCAGTCGTTTATGAAGGTTGATCCATTGGATGCGCTGAAAGCAACGACTGCGAGTGAGCTTGCGCACCAAGAATTGGAAAAGCAAGTTGATTTGTGGGTTTCGGAGCATGGTGAATATTACGAAAAGGGCATCCAGCCTAAATTCGACGTCCATAAGATCCGAATCTACGACAGCTCGTGGAACTGGGCGAAACAAGAAGTGTTAATTTTTTACTATCGATCAATGACTGCCGAAGTGACTGAAGCCGAATTGCACAATATCAGCAACCAAGCGACGCCTGAATTACTCGTCATGATTGAAGGGCTATTGAATTTACACGAATCAAGTAGTTCGAATGCCACCGTTCAATTCATGGAGCGGTTGAAAGAACTGACACAAGCGAGTTTGGTTTCAGGGCCAAGGCACAAACAGCAGCACTTCCGACCAGTCCGCCCCGACGTGTCCATCGAAGAGAATGGTACAATTGTGTACAAGGAGGTCCCTCGTGGGGATTCGCCACTTGATTACGTGAATGAAATTGCCCACGGTATAAATTACAACGATGTTGATGGTGCAATCTCATCCAAGGAAGGCACGCCATATGTTCGGATTTTGAAACATGACACTACCAATCTCGTTCTGGACGATGCGTTGACCAAGGAATTCCTCCTGGCCATGCGTGAAATTGCCGTCGACGGCGTGTCCTTTGTCGGCATGAATGCATTGGTGACAGGCTGTGGCCGCGATTCCATTGCCAGTGAAGTCGTGAAAGCGCTGCTCGAAGGCGGAGCCACGGTTGTGTGTACCACGAGCAGCTTCTCGTTCGAATCGACCAAATTTTTCCGTTCCGTGTACGAAAAGCACGGCGCCCACGGCTCGAAAATGATTTTGGTGCCATTCAACCAAGCGTCGTCTGTAGATTGTACTTCGTTGGTGGCCCACATCTACGAGCAACTCAAGATCGATTTGGACTTTGTCATTCCGTTTGGCGCGAT